>CAUYSK010070578.1:0-60011 GCA_963575035.1 Avahi laniger
CCCTTTCACTCTGCTACGTAGGAAGCTGGTCCAACACAGGAAACGCGTAGGTGAAACCTAATGTACACTGAATCCCCTTGCCAGGAAGAAGGAGGATGTTGGTGAGGAAGGCTTTTTGTTTTGTTTTTTTTAAGAACTTTCAAAATTAGGGATGCAGCCCTCCTCTGTCTGGGTGATACTGACATTCTTTTATTCCCAAGAAGACACCTGGGTGGAGGCCAAACGGGAGACTGACCAGTAGTTTTCACATGAACTTTTATCCTCGGGGCTTTTAGTGTCTTCAGTTATCCAAAGCGTCCTGAGACCTCTGAGCCTGTTTTCCCTCAGCCTGGGCGGGCACAGCCGAGGGGCTGCGGGATTGCCTGCAGCTCTCACTCAGGGATGACTTCCCCCGGCCGAGGCACGCACCCTTGGCAAAATTTAATTACATCTCCGCTTATGGCTGGACCTCAGCTGGCAGGGTCTCAGGGGCTTTAAACAAAAGCACAAGTCTCCCCAGCAGTAGATTAGGGAGACAACCATTCAGGCAGGGGGTTTGGACATGTTAATTCTCCTCGGAGCAGATATCTGCCTGGGAAAGGGCCGTGTGACCTTATTTAGAAAAATGGCTCCACTTTGTTAACCTTTATTCCCTTAAGAAGGAAAAATCATTACATGGCAGAAGTACAGGCCCCAGGGGGGATTTTCTGGATGATTCTCCGTTTTAAGAGTCATGTCTCCCCAGATGCGATAAAATTATCAGTCACTTCTAACTCCTCCCTCCCCCACTCTTTTTAGTTGAAAAATAAAATCTCTATCCATATTTCTTGCATATCCTAGGCGTTTGTCCCTTCCTTTCCAGCTGTACACATCAAGAATAAAGATTTTTTTGTTTTTAAAAGGAAGAGGGAAAAAGGCATGCATTGGAAAAGACATTGCCCTGTGCACTGCCCTCCCGCCGCGCTTCGATTCCGTCCGGAAAGCGGTCAGCGGATTCTAAGCAGACGCGGCCCAGCAGAGCTGAGCAGTGACCTGGCCCCTTACCGTCAGCCTGCTCAGCGCCTCCCAGACGGACTCAGACTGCCCGGGGAACACTGTTCGCTTCTCTCACAGAGAAGTCCATCTGGGGCAAGGGAGACCACGCTGACGTGGAGTTGGAATACCCAGGTCCAAACGCAGGTTTTCCCGTCTGCCAGCTGTGCGACCCTGGGCTCTCCGCATTGGATTTCCTTCCCCGCACTTGCAGTTCTGCTGTGCGCTGCCTTCTCAGTCTCCCGGCCGGAAAACTGAAGGACAGGATGTTGTTCATCCTGTTATTTCCAGTCATTTATCTAGTCATTCATTTCTTTATACAATTACCCTTCGAGGACCCAAGAGTAGGGAGATGAACATGATACATCGTGGCACGTGGTAGGAATTGCAAACTGCTGCTTGCTTTTTTTTTTTTTAAATCATCCACATATGGTTGAGAAAGTGTTGACTCGTTCTCCCCGGAGCATGCCACTAGAGACAGGGAGCGGGACACGGCCCTGCCTGCTGACCCTGCCCGCGACACTCTGAAACCAATCTTAGGAAAGCCTCTCGTGGGAATGGCATTTCCAAGATTAGAGGTCAGCTGAGACCTCTCTGTTGAAAAGTTTTCCTGCCCTCTGCCAGAGCCTGCAGCTTGGAATGAGATGGGTAGAAATTGGGAGCGTGGAACAGAATTTGAAGTGCCTTGTTAATGAAGAGAGGATGGAGGAAAATTTGAAATGCTGGTATTTCAGCTGGGCCCAGACCTATCACCTGTTCCACCTGGGAGAAAGGTGGACTAGCTGATCGGAGAATAGGGGATTATTCTTCTTCTTCCTTTTCCCAGAAGTAATTTTGTGTGTAAAAGCCCTGAAGGACCACATTCCACTGATCCCTTTTATTAACAAAATTGTGCTTCTCAGCAAGGTGGGGTGTGGCCGCAGAGCCCTTTAGAGAGGAGAGCCTGTGGGCAGGGGGCTGCTTAATTGCATGTTTGCTTTTTGGCTTCTTTCCAGTCTTTCATTATGGATGACCCCTTATCTGTAATTTCTAGGCAAAAAAAAAAAAATCAGTTTTGCTCTCTGTGCTTTTTAGGAAGCTAAACAGCTTATGATCACGATCTAAGCACTGGCTCAGGAAAGCAATTACCGTGGATGGAAAGGGTCAAGAAGGATTCCCCGCCAGCTGTCAGCTGGGGAGGCTGTGGCTGCAGGCGTCACCATGGTCGAGTTGACCAGTCTGGCCACTTAGCTGGGCCACCTCTTCCTGACTCACTGTCCTCTGGATCTCTGGAAGCTGCTGGTTCTTTACCTGTCTACAGAGAGAACTGACTCATTTCCTGGGGTGAGGCGTGCCCAGAGGAGACCCACTTGACTGCAGTTCACAATTCTGGCTATATACACACCTCAGAATCACCCCTGCATCTTAATGCGCAAGTACAGGGAACCCCATCTCCTAGAGATTCAGTTTCAGATGAAAATTGACACTTGCACTGTTTAAGAGCCCCATCGGTGACTAGGATGGCCAGGACTGGGGTCTGTAGGCCCCGCTTACCCTCCTCACCCTTGCTACTCAGAGTGTGGGCCGTGGCCCAGCACCTTCTGCCTCTCCTGGGAGCGGATCAGGAATGCAGCCTCTCGGGCTCCACCGGGGCTTCCTGCACCTGAGCCCAGTGTTTAGCGAGGTCCCCAGGTGATTAGTGTGCACATTAAGGATGGAGAAGCCCTGCCTCAGTATGGTGTGTGGTATGGTCAGTGCTTGATTGTTCCTGGAAATGGATGATTGGCCCCGTGCATTGACTTGTTTGCTTTACCAATGCCTTTCCTCCTAAGAATTAAGCCCAAATTTGTATACACGGATGCACTTTTTTAAAAAATTAAAATGTGAATCGTCTTTTTGTGGATTGTGACCATTTTTACTTCTGAGTTGCTTTGCCTTCTGTTGTCCAGTACATGCACAACAGTGCGGTTCATTTGCATGTGCTGATTCGTAATGTGAGCTGTGTTGTGTAGGCAAGTAGGAGGGTCTATGTTCTGCCTTTGTGGTGTGCGTTACCCTTGTCGCTGTTCCCTGTGTTGTGACGTGGTCTCTGGTTGTGCCTCCCTCTCCCAGATGGAGGTGACTTCTTCCTCTGGATTCTGATTGTCCCTTATATACATGACTGTTAGCGCACGTATCCCATGTGTTGGAATTTTTTGTTGACATTTCTGACACTGGTGGGAATGAGGCCCTTGTTTATTCATAGCCGCGTCCCCTGTGTCTAGGGCGTATTCAATACTTAGTAGGGATTCAGTGCATGTTCGCCGAGGGAGTGGATGAATGAACGAGCGGTGGTGGTGATGGACAGCTCCCAGTGTACTCTGAGTATGGACTTGTGTTTTCTCCATTCCTCCCTCCTCAAAATATCTGGGGTGGAGGGGGAAAATCACTTCATTTTCTATTTGAAATTGTGGTACTTGAATGAAGAAATTTAAGTCCATGAAGGTGAACACAATTAGGCTAAATGTATAGTCCCTTGGTTAGATTGTTAGGACAGCCATTTAGGTTTGTATTGATTTGTATTGGTACTTTTCTCCACTCCTTCTGGAACTCCAGCTGTTGCTCCTTGCCTGCCTATGGCTGCAAGATTCCTACTTCCTCAAAGTGGGAAGAATCCTGTTTCCAGGTCCAGCACTAGTTTCGGTTGATACTTCTTTTTGTTTGTTTGTTTTTTTCAGATAGAAGCTTGCTCTGTTGCCCAGGCTGGAGTACAGTGGTGCGATCATAGCTCACTGCAGCCTTGAACTCCTGGGCTCAAGCGATCTTCCCACCTTAGCCTCCTGAGTAGCTGTGACTGCAGGTATACACCACCACACCTCGCTAACTTTTCTTGTACTTTTTGTAGAGATGAGTTCTCTCTATGTTGCCCAGGCTGGTCTCGAACTCCTGGCCTCAAGCAATCCTCCTGCCTCAGCCTCCCAAAGTGCTGGGATTACAGGCGTGAGCCACTGTGCCTGGCTTGGTTTATACTTCTGAAACGAATTCTCAGAGTTCTTTCCTAAAGTCATAACCACCCAGGACTGAATTAGCCACACATTGCTCAGTGATAGTGAGAGCCTTATTATGATTTTTTTTCCCAAGGATGATTTTACGTTGAGAGACTCTACAGTCAAGTTAATATAACTGTAAGCAATTCATACTTGAGAAGATATATTTATGGTTGAAACTTTTAAAGAGGATTATTTCCAGTGCTCATCTAAGTTCTTTTTTCCGTGGCGGGGTTGCAGGTACTTTTCTCTTAAACAGCATTCTGGCGCCTCTCTGCTGCTGACTTAAAACTGAGGAAAGGCCTGAGCTTCCTGTCTTAATTGAGAAATGTAAAGTATGGAGTTTTATACCTGTTAAAGATATAAGTAAGAATTAGATTATTTACTTTGAAGTGAATGCTCTGGTTCTTCCGCCTGACCTGGACTTGCTTTCTGGGTATGTTTTGTGCAGGTTTCTCTAGGATTCGGAATGACTGGATCCTGCAGAGAATGGCCTTAAACCTTTTATACAGTTTTAGTGTTCAACACTTCGGCTCTTTTACAGCTTTTTTGGCCTTGTGGTCAGTTCCTCTACACTCAACCTGCCTGTGGTTTTTTGCCTTCTTAGTCTCCTTGTGACCTGGCAGGAAGGCCCCTTGGCAAGTTTGTTGGGATTATCAATACACGACAATCAAAGTTCTGAGTCCAGGCGAAAGGAGCTGGCTTTTGTAGGGAAGCGTGGAGCTGTTGGGCAGTGTCTTCATTTGCCAAAGGATATGTTTTAAAAATATGCTTTTGGCTTGGTGGCTGTGTGCCGGAGAGCTGGGGTTACCGGAAGTCTGACTTGTATCTGAGTATCGATCTCAGGAGTGTGAGCCACGTCCAGGTGTCGGCTGGTCCCTGACATGTGGGATTTTACTTCCTAGGGGGCTTTTTTTCCTTAAAAGTTAATTCTTTTGATGGACAAATATTAATCAGTCACCAATCTATTACGTTTTAGGAATGAGAGGGTCTGTGGAGGGCATGAAAAATGAAGAAAAATGTGGCAGAAGTATTTCCTTTAAAGGAATTGCCACCCTCTGGAGCGAGCTGTGTCGGATTATTGCTCCTGCTACACAGTAGAGATCAGTCGGTGGACTGTGGTAGAGTCTCAAGTCGTTGCTGATTGAGTGACCACATTGAGAAGATTTGATTCTTGCCATTATATTTACTGTGACTGAATCTGACTCGCCATGTTGACTTACGGAAGTTTCTGGGAATAAATCTGCTGACAGGGACTTTTTTTTGCTCGGCCTACATTTATATTTTTAATCTGTTCTTTCTGCTCCCTGGGACATTATTTTTATTGATTACAAAACATGGAATAGAGAAATGGCCTGCATATGGCTTGAAACCAGGCTTCCTTTAAGCAGATGTATTTTGAATTTGAGGAGAAAGGAGGCAGGGCAAACATGCAGACCAGTAAATGTAGTTTGCCATTACTTAAAGGGCAAAATTTCCTCAAAAAATTCTTTCAAAGTTACAGTTAGGCTAGAGTAGGAGGGGTGAGTGTTCAGAATGGACGGCGGCCATCGGTGGCTCAACAGGAATGCCGCGGGGCTCTCCTCGCCAAAATGGCTCCACGGAGCTTTAGTTGCTGGGGAACAAATATTCATTGTCTCCAGTGTGCTCAGAATATAGGGAGGCATTTTGGCTGGACTCCCTACCACGAAACAAGAGGACACCTTTGCTGTGGATTAAAATGTTTAAACTGGGTTCCAGATGGGTCAGGGGGAGTCTGACTGGCCTTTGGACCGCTGGTGTCTAAACAGAGCCAGATTTATAGTAGGGAAACCTGAATCGAGGCAAAGGAAGAAAGATTTTGTAAAGCAGAATTCCTTTAGAAATGGCTGAGAAAGACCCAGATATCCGTTGTGTCAATCTTGAAGCCACGACAGTGCCCTCTTGGGTTTGGGCACGATGTGAAATTCCTTCTTGAGGGAGCTCTGTTGGGAAAGGAATTTTTGCCTCAATTGAGTAACTTTTCCCGGCTATTTAATATGCATACTCTTCTTGAGCATTTAAAGATGCAGAAGAAAGATAGCATTGTTCAAAGACAATCCTCCCAGGCTGTGCTTGGACTCTCTTCTGAGTGCACCACAGTCCATATGTCAACACAGTTCTGTTTGTTTAGAATTTGGTAACCTGAGGGGGCTTGTGGTCTTGCCAGGGAACTTCTGTTCCTCACCAATAGTGCCACTGAAAAATGCTTCTTGTGCAAGTTTGGGAGTTTAGAAATATTCTGCTTAAAAGTGCAATGTGCTATGGGGTGTGCTATAGACCATCCCAGTGAGCAGAAGACAAATGGCCTTTCTCAGAAGGCTGAGGGAGCCTGGGACAGGTAAGCTTCCCTCTGTTCATTGTTTAAGAAAAGGAGAAACTTGTATCTCTACTCCTTGCTTCCACTTGGCGGAAGGAAGTGGGTTGGGCCATCTACTGGCATACTCAAGGCTATACAAGTCCCTTTTGTTCCCCTTCCTCCTGAGCGGGTCACATGTGCTCTCTTTGCCTGAGCTTCTCAAACGAGCCTCCAGCCGAGGCCAAGGGCAGGGCTGGGGTGGATGCCCATGGCTGGCCATTGAGAACTCCTATCAGTTTCATCCCTGCTAGACTCTTACCAAAGGCACGACCCTCCCGCAAATTTGCTCAATACTCTCGGTTGTTCGGTTGGCTCTCCAGAAATGAAGCCTGCACGCACACTAACAAAGAATTAAGGTTTTTCTCAGGACAGCATTTGTCATGATTCTGTCATTTCCTGACTAGTAAGACCACTTGCTGTGGTGCAGAATATCTGAATTTCAAAAGTGACTGGCAAGTATTCCTTGGGAAGGAAGAGGCAGAGCTAGACCCATTCAGGCTGCTGGAGTGTCCCCTTCCACCCAGTTGGATATGGTTATACCAGCAGGATTGTAAGTTGGTAGGTGATTTCATGCCATGACTAATGAAGGCTCACCAATCTTTTCATGTTGTTTAATTTAATTTTTAGATATTCTAAAGAATTGAATAAGCCTCACGACTGATTTTTGAGATGATTATTTTTAAGGTAGGGAACGAATGGCATCGTTTCCATAGAGGTCAAATACTAAGACACTAGTTGAAAACCAATGAAGACGTAGTTTGTGCACATCGGGGTCGGTGGGTTGGATACGGAGCACAGCGTGTGGTACGGCTTCCTGACCTTTATTTTCTCTTTGTCCTAAGCCTGTGATGGGCCCGGTGGGAGAACCGGTCACAGATGGTTTTGCTGGTCTAATATATGGATTGGAAGGCACTGCCACAAATTTCCTTAACTGATGGAAGCTTTATAGAATTTGGGGGTTTATTCCCCCGACAAATCTGTCACTTCCTTCTCATTTCCTTTTTAAAGCAAGATACGTGATGTTTTTTCTAGGGAGAGGCATGGGAGCTTGGATTTATTTGACAGCTTTTCTCAAATGACTTCAAAACATGACATTGCCAAAAAACAAAGGCTTAGACTGCTGACTTCCTTTTGAGAGGACATGAATTTAGTTTTGGGGTTTTTAAATTTCTAAGGAGGAAGGATGTTTTTGTGGGACAAGGCACTGGGTAGAGAGCTAGCCAGGATGGTCCAGCTGTGCCGACCACTGCCTGGTGCCTGACCTGGGATAAGTCGCTGTAGGCTCTGGGCATTGGGTTTATTGCCAGAGTGCTGGGCCTGGTGATAAGTGGTTGCCTGAAACCGTGAATTTCAGGCAGAAATCAACTATACTTAGCTCCAAAGCCAGTTATCACAACTGTATCGATCCATAAAGACTCATGACGTGTCATCTGTCCCTTGGCTTCTGGCCTGGCTTGGGGAGAGGGGAGAGAGGCCACATCTGTGGCTCTGGATCCAGGTTCGCAGATGAAATTTGGAAGCATGAACACACGGCAGGCTGTGAGAACTGCCACTTGCAAAAATGCAAGTGATTGTGCATTATAAAGGCCCAGTGCTAGGTGGTCTTGGACCTCTCTGTTTTTAGGTCACCTCTGTCTCCCTCCCTTGCTCTTAGATGTTTGGTAACGACTTTGAGGCTAATCTTTTCATTTTAGTGGTCGTGGAGCACAGAGACGGGTTGGAGGAAAACAATTTTCTGAAGCCCAGAATGTTTGCCTTCATAGCTCTGTTTGCAGCAGTTTCAAATACTGCTTTATTAGCTGTCCTCTCTTCTAAGGCCAGGCGCTCTGTGCCCCATGGCCTGGCCACACTGATCCATATTGCTTGGATTTATGTGGCCAGATTTTGAACTCTGCTACAAAAGAGTTAACCAGCTCCCTCTGTGGCCATTAAAATATATATACATTAATTTTTTTTTTAAATTACAAAAGTACTATGTGTTCTCTGCAGATAATCTATAAGATGGGGGAAAATATAAAGAGAATAAAAATCACCCACTCAGTGAAACAAACGAACTGACCCTCTTAGGAATTGGCCCGTAATTCTGTGTCACCAGCACTGAGATCTGAGCCATCTGCAGAGCCCGGACATCAGCAGGAGTTATCCACGTCTTTGTGTGTGGTTTGTGATTAATCTACCCCGAACTTGAATCCTCTACTTAGTGCAACTTTTAGCACTGACTTGTCTGCTTAACGCAATTGTGCTTTTATACATGGAGAGACTTCTTAAGTGATTAGTGACTCACTCACTCCCATAGTCTATTAAAGCTTCTTAGGAAAGTGATTTTCTTTGTGTGGAGGGGAAAGGAAGTCACAATGCCTGCCCTGCTCCCCAGGCTTTCCCTTCTTGGAATTTCCCAGGCATCTTGGTGGCCATGCGTGTACCCTTGGCGCACCCTTCGCTGTGCTCTGCAGACCTCCCATAGTATGCCCGCCCCGTTTCCTCTCTTGGCTCTTCTCCAGCGGAGGCCTTTCTAGAAAGATTTTCTTCTTGCTATAAATTTTTCATCTTCTTTTATTGGTTTCTTTTTCCTCTCTGTCTGTGAGCCTGTCTGAGATCCTGGGAGCCTCACTTAGCTTCTGGGAGCAGATCCTATAGCTGGGCTCACACTCCGCCAACCTCCCTTTGATTCTTAGTTCTCAGCAAGCTATGCAGCATCAGAGATCCTGGGATCTGAATTAGGGAAAGAGTACCTAGATTTGGGCTCTACATCTTACCTGCTTCTTGATCTGTGCTTTTTTTGAGCCTGTATTTTTCTAGTAGAATTAGTCACATGTAAGGCTTATGAAAGAACTGTGTAAAATTGTAAATTGCTTTGCAGATTGGGTGTTTTCCAGCTGTTCCCCCCTTCTTAACACACAAGGCAGTAGTTCTAGATTTTGTGTTACTGTTCTTGTTCGATTCTGATAGATCCCTTAAATAAATGGAAAGAGATACCATATTTATGTATTGGAAGACTTGATATTCTTAAGATGACCCAAACTGATGTATGGGTTTAATGCAATCTCATTCAGAACCCCAAAAGGGGAGTGTGTTTGTTTTATGAAATCAACATGCCGATTCTAAAATGTACCTGGACGTGCAAAAGGCTCACAGTAGCCAAAACAATTTTAGAAAAGAACATAGTTGGAGGGCTTACATTACTTGATTTCAGGCTTTTCTGTAAAGCTATGGAAATCAAGGCACTGTGATGTTGGTGTAAGGATAGACAGATTCATGAAACAGAGTCCAGAAATAGTCCCACACATAGACAACCAGCAGATTTTCATCAAAGGGGCCAAGGCAGTTCAATAGGGACTAGACGGGCTTTAGAACAAGTGATGCTATAACATTTGGGTCTCCATATGGAAAAAAGTGAACTTGATTCTTAGGTTATACCATATAAAAATTATCTCGAGATGGATCATAGATTTAAAGTAAGAACGCTGATAGTTCCATTAGGCTAGTTATTTACCGTAATCAGCATGAGGGAGGAGCCAGAGTGTTAAGTGCTGAGAGTGTAAAAGGAAGTAATTGGTGAGTTTGTGTGTGTATGTGAGAGAGAGAGATACTGACTCTGGGCCATTCTACACACTGCCCTACTGCACTCTTTGTTGAGTAATAGCATTAAAACTCAAAAACATATTCCTTACCGGTACCTTCAGAGGATAGTTTTTGGTTCTCCCCTTCTTTTTATTTTATAAGCAAATCTTACTTTAGCTTATGCACTAAATCTGCTTTACATAGATTTAAACCTATTTTAAAAGATACTAGGAAATCCTGGTATCACATTAGTGAGCAAGGGATCCTTCTGTTTAGCCAGTGTTCTTCCAGAGTTCCTGTCCTTCGTGTCTGCCCACTGGAACCCACCTGCCCCCTAATCGGGGTCTGGGGGTGGGGAACACAGCCGGTGGGCAAATCCTCCCATAGCTCTGTAATTTATCTGGTGGCCCCGGAACTACAGTGTTGGCCTTGTCTCATTTTATGCACAGACATGTTAGGTGAGACTTCAATCTCCCACTTCCGCATCCTCTGCTAAAGATTGATTCGTGGTATTTGTAGGGAGTAAATTAAGGAATTCACAACTGATATTCGAGGAAAGCTGAAAGTAGTTCTCCCTAAACTTCATCTGCCTCGGGGACGGTGCTGAGGGGAGGGTCTGCCTCTGTGGGTAGCCTGAACTGGGTCCCAACATTAGCCAACTGTCACTGAGGCTAATTACATCACGGCTAAGTCAATGCCAGGTCCAGGATCATCCTTTCCTTTATTCTATTTATAGAACAAATACCAAGTGAGCATTTACTTTTTGGCAGGCATTGTTGTAGATGTGGGGAAAACAATTTTGAAAAAGACCTATAAAGATCTGGCCCTAATGGAGTCACCATTCTGGGAATAAAGGTTTCCTGGTACTTTGTCTCTTGTGTTTTTCTCTAAAAGCCCAGCTCAAATCCAGCCAACTGTGATATCTCCGAGAGGAAAGGGCCTCTCCGTCCTCTGAAATCGTTTTTGTGTCGCTGGTTCCCAGAGCGTGGCAGTTGTCAGAGCACATGTAGTAGTGACTGTGTTAGGGTTTAGGCTACCCTCTGGGAAACTGGACTGTGCCAGACCTTTTCTGGGTGTGGTGAGGGGGCAAAGAGTGAGGAGACTCTGCCATGGTGCCTTCCAAATAGGAAACGTTCAGCAAATATTTATTGAGCAAATGCATATCTGCATGAGGTAATCACAGGGTGGTACTACAAACACCGGACTGGATTCCAGCTCTTTAGACTAACATTTTGAGTTCCTAGGAACTGTGCTGAACCGAGGAAAGATGAGAGCCCTCCTGCCAGGAGACCCTTTAGTTTGTTTCTGGAGCATTCCTGGTATGAAAGCTCTCCCGTGGAGGTTGGGAGAGTTTTAAATTGCCAGCATGTTTGAAACAAGGGACATTGTCTCGTGACCTTTCCCTCGGGTCTTGCATACTTTGATATGGCAGAAGCAGGCATCGCTCTGAAGTTATAAATAACTCTGCAGCTTGAGAGTTGCGCTCTAGGGCCCCGAGTTAGAACAACTGATTTCACTCTTGCTGTAGAGCAGGAAAACGTCTTTTCAGAATCATGTGTGAGCAGAACAGCATTCAAACAGGATATTCGTCTTCCTGGAAATTATACCAGGAAAGCAGAATGCTGCTTCTTTGCCCCTCCCCTTTTACTTATTTAGTTAGTTTTTGCCTTATATGTGTTTGTCATTTTGGCAGATGTGAAATGAACGACAAGATATTTTTTGTTATTTACCAGTGACAGATGATTAAATGTCTTCACTTCCTTTTAGCTTACAAACATTTGAGCTGCGATGAACTGATCTGAGGGTTAGAAGCGACCTTAAAACCATTTAATACAGTTTTCTCCAAAGATCTGATCCAAGAATTGGTATAAAGTCAAAAGGAGAAAAATAAGGATAATATTTTTTAAGATAAATTTAGAGATTTGCTTTTTGTTAAAAGATTTTGTCCTTTTTATTTTTTAGGTGTTAAAAATGTTTTTAATGAAATGATGATCTGAGGTAGCTTTCTCAAGCACGTTAAAGAGGAAGTTATCAGTCAGTCCAATTTAGGAAGGGCGGGAAGATTATGCTCCTGTAGTTGGAACCCCGTGTGATGCTCGAGTTGCCTGTCTCCCACTGCGAAGTCCCCACTAAGTACTGGTGTTTGCACGGGGAGTCCCCTGTCCCAAGGCTTGTCTTTCTCTGCGCAGCTTAGCCCGAGGTTGGAGAAGAATTGGTGTTCTGTTGAACTTTCATAATTATAACCCAGGCAAATGCCCGGGAGGCAGAGCGTAGGCGGGTGGGGGGAGAATGCGGGTGGGCTTTGGGTCAACTCTTTGATTTCCGTGGCCAAAGCAGAAATGCCCATGAGCTGGTGTTAGTGCCATGAGTTAATTGCATGGTAATTAAATGCTAACACGATTGATCAGAGGAACTGTATAATTGAAGCATGATAAAATGTGACATGCTTAGTAAGCAACTGAGTTGTCTTCCCAAGGATGTAGGCAGTCCTAGGCAGGAGAAGCACAGATGTCTTTAACAAGCTGTTCTTTGCACAGTTTTGCCCTTTTGTCTTCTAAGGAAGATATATGAGGTGTTATTCTAAAATAGTGAACCCAATCCCACGTGATACCTGAGAACCAGATTCATAATTTTATGTGAAATACTCTTTATTTTATAGTACTTTGCATACTCTTTTTTTTTTTTTTTGCACACTTCTTGTTATTGGTAAAATTTCAAGATTTTTTGTGGTCAAAGATTTTTGATCTTTTCTCTAGGTATTATTGAATGGGAGAATGTCCAAGAGGATTAAATTCTCTATAGTAGCTCTCCAAGTAAGTCTTAATTGATATATTTGGTAGAGAGATAAATGAATATACCATTTAATCATGGTGGTAAATTCGAATATATGTTTCCTTCTAAATGAGTGAATATTTAAGCCCTGGACATGATTATTAAAGTAAATATTCTTTTTAAAATCAGTGAGGACAATTTGAAACAAAGATGACCAAATCTGCTACCAATTTGAAAAGATTAGGGAAATACAATTTATTTAGTAAATAAAAGGTAATGACTTTGAATGAGTGATAAAATGAAATAAAATTTTCATAACTTCGGTAACTATCTTAAATTCTTCTCAAAAAACTGGGTCCAAACTTTGAGCGTGAATTTTTAGTTGGTGCAACATTTGGACTACTTATTTACTTTCTTAGCCTCCTAACACCCATATGAGGTAGGTCCTGTTTTCCACTCCATCTTAGTCCAAATTGAACTACAGAAAGCTTAAGTCATCTGCTTAGGATCCTCTAAGCCAGGATTGGAACCAAGTTCTGGCTCTAGGATCTGCGATCTTAACCATTACCCTTTACTTCCTGTCTGTGTGTACTAATCATTCTGACAATTACAGATTTGAAGTGGTTCAGGATCTGGAATAGCTGCTTAATAAAAATAGATGGCTTGTTTTCTGTAAAGATGTTATGGTCTTGGAAAAAATGTATGTTGATACCTTATTTCGATAGTAGAGACTATTTGTTTAGTCAATCACAGGTAACAGCATTTGTTATAGGTTATTCCATTAATTGAGCTCTATTTCTGTTATTTATTTTATAAATGTTTATCTGGTGATGAGAATAATTAGAAACATACCCAGTTGGCATCTCCAGTCTGTTCGACTCAGCCAACTTTCAAGGTGTCTTCTAATAAAATCTAGATTCCAGGGAACAACTTAGCCTTGGGATTGCCCTCCCAGCACAGCATGTGGCTGCTGAGCGTCTGTCCCCACTCCTTTCCTTGGTGCGGTTTGCCGGGAACTCCAGTGTGCTCTGAAACCGGCCCCGCCCGGTCCTCTGGGCCTCCTTGTGTCCTCTTGCTGATCACACAGAACCAGGGAGGACCCGGGCTTTCGGGAGCTCGTTAGGTCTTGGCCATCCACGCGCCTCAAGTCCAGACAGGACCTCAGAGAGGGAGGCTGACGGGCCTGCCTGGGTCATCTCTCACCTCCCTGCCCGGAGCTCCCTCCCTCCGCTTCGACTCTTAGCTGCCCAGGCTCCCTTGAGAGAGAGAGAATCCAGTGGCTTTGAATCCAGTCTCCACACCCTGTTGTTTCCCAGTCAGGAAAAGAAACACTTAGCTTGGGATTTGGATAGGGACCTTAGTTTCAAATTCATTCTGTATTTCAAAATTTTATTTCTGTAAGTCATTTGAAAAAAATATTTATATAGGAAAAGTTTTTAAGACTGTTGGGATCCTCCCTTCCAATAGCCCGTATTTTCTCATTCTTTTTGGTGTTTGTCACTGGCAGCCTTAGTTAAGCATCTTGCAAGACAGGGACTGGTAAGATGTGGTCCCAGTACCCCAGATGGCTCACGTACGGCATCTCTTCTCATGACAGGTGCTGCCAACACCGCAGGGTCAGCACTGGGGACCCACCAGAGCATTCGATCTTCTTCAGGGCCCCAACAGAGAGGTTCAGAAGCTTCGAGCCCTTTCTGTGGTGAACCAGAGGGTGGGAGCACTGGACTTTGGAGTCAGTCACATTTGGGTGCTGCTTAGTAGCTTTGTGGCTTTGGGCAAGTCATTTAATCTTTCAGAGGCTCAGTTTCTTAAGCTGTAAAATGGGGTCATAGTTGACTTACTCTATGTAATAGTTGAGGTAATTTAGATAATGGCGTAGAAATGGGCATGTGACAATATACATATAATGTGTGGATCTTGCCCAACACATAGTAAGACACTACTCAGAGCTGAGCTTGTAAATTAGCATGTCATTTAATTTGCAGGTTATGGGTGTTATAATTTGGGGGCCCACACGGAGCCTCTGTTCCTTTTCCCCCATTATTCCATGCATGGTGATGTTTTACCTATGGGCAATGCTGTGGCCAGGTGATTGGGGGGTTTGCTGACCTTTCTGGAAAGACAGCAAGTGCCTGGCCACCAAGCAGCACCCTTTCTCTGCCCACTGGCTGCCTCCAGGTCCTTGGAATGCCTTTCTGAGAATTGATGTGCACTTACGGATATGAAAGAAGACAACACCCAGAGAAGGTCAAACTAAAACGATCAGGGTAGTATGCTTGGTATCAATGATATACTAACATGGTAAAAATAAAAGCTTCTGAGGAGTTTGTTAGTCTGTTTTTCATGTTTTGAGATGTTTCTGAGTTAAGAAGGGCCAATGAGAATGTAAGAATTATCCTGCATTTTTGCACAAAAAATCCAATACCTACCCCTAAAAGAATTGAGCCTAGGTCCAAACCGCCCACTGTAGGCTTGTGAAAATTTCTTTGAATTCTCCCATATTTTTTCACATTGGATGGATTTCACATTGCATCCATCCTATAGTGAACTGTATTTGTTTTAATCTTAAAATGATATATTTCTCCCCAAAAGTTGGAGGAGGGTTGATTTGCCTGGAAGAGATGACACACGTTCATCCTGAGGTCCCCAGCTGCCATGGACCCTGGGGGAGCTGAGTCCTCCTCCCCGCCCAGGGAGAGAAGGAATCCTTTCAGCCCGACGGAGGGGTGTTTGTGGAAGCGTGCAGCCGTGTTCCACGGAGTTAGCCCCTGAACACTAAGGACTTAACCCCACTTTCCTTAATCATTACGGAACTTCTAGAGATTAACATATCTAACTCAGGATGGAATCGTTTGTGTTTAAACCATTCTTTTGAGCCAGGGTGGAATGAGCAATCCCATTTTCCTGGATTTCCTGTCTTAAGTTAAAACAAAAATAGATCTTTAACTTGCTTTCAGATGGTTTCTTTTGGATGTTTTTCTGAGAAGCCATTCTCATAAACCTAGGGTAACTTTGGCTGGTTTTGCGCCCCTTTGTAGGTGACCGCCTGGAATGCTTCCTGTGCTGCCCTTGGTTTCCGTGTGTAGTCCTGGTCGGTGCCTTAAGGAATACTCTTCATTGCCCACCCGGCCACTGTCCTGGGTCAGAATTAGGAGTGGAAAAATCTGATGTTAGTATCATTTGGATGACTTTGTTATATTTTTGTACACATTTGCCACTTTATACTCTTATAGTCCCTCAGGGTTTTTCTGTGTGGTTTGGGTCTCTCATGGCAATGGGGAATTTTAGTCTTTTAAAAAATGTATTTTTATTTTTTAGAGATAGGGTCTCACTGTGTCATCTAGGCTGGGGCGATCGTAGCTCACCACAACATCCACCTCCTGGGCTTAAGCGATCCTCCTACCTTGCCCTCCTGAGTAGCTGGGACTGTAGATATGCGCCACCACACTGGCTATTTTTTTATTTTTATTTTTTTTAAGAGATGGGATCTTACTGTTTTGCTCAGACTGATCTCGAACTCTTGGCCTCAAGTGATCCTCCAGCCTTGGCCTCCCAAAGTGCTAGGATTACAGGTGTGAGCTACCACTCCTGGCAGAATTTTAGTCTTTTAATGATGAAATGACTGCATTTCACTGAAAGGACATAATTTCTTGGGCCCTCTGGCTGAGTTTGTTGTCTGTTCTCTTTGAGAGGCTTATATCAGGGCCATTCTTGGCTCAAAAACGTCTCTTGGTAGAAATTTTTTTCCCTTTTGTTTCCTATGTTCCTTTTTTTCCATTCTGAATATCATAACTGATCCGAAGTAGCATGGTTATTCTTTCTAACAAGGCACCCAAAGTCCTAACCAGAAACATATATTGCCGTAGAGACTTTTTATAACAAAATAGGATACTCTTATTTCTTAAGATACTTATGGTATACCTAATAAAATTTAGATAGTAATTGCTCAAAGACACGATTTTCCCACCCAGAATGTACATTTTCTTTCTTCTAATGGGCGGCATTTGGAGTTCTGTAATGGTATTAGTTTGGCTGACAGAGTCAATCATTAAAAATTCTTGGGTTCCCCTTGCATTGAGGCAAACCAGTGAAATTAGGGGATACTTGTCTAGATGTGATTTGTCCCTAGTATGCTCCAGTTTCTTAGGAGGAGAAACCATCCTACAGAAATTCTCGCAGCTACACTGCTGGTTTGGGTCGGGTGTTTTGGACATCTTCAGACTCATCTCTCCGGTTTGGACTGGCAACAATATCTGTTTCCCCTTGACCTGGCCTGCAGGACTGAACGCTAGTTAAATCCTGGTTTCTTAAATCCTCCTCTTCCAGCCCGTATTTCTTTAGTCACAAAGTCACGTCCAGCCTGCTTTTCTGACTTCCTAGTTTCGAGATGGCTTCGGTTGGTGCCCCAGCCTCTAAGCTCTCGGCAGTCTCCTTTTGTGCATCCAGCCTGTCGCTGCTACGCAAGAATTCCCAAGCCCCTCACCTTGTTCCAGCTGCTCTTCCTACCTCAAAACCCTCTAAAACTCTTCATCCCCGATTGGATGAAATACAAATGTAGCGGGTCATGCTGAGTCCTTCTCACAAGGATGACCTGAGTCCTGCTGTTCTGGCCCCATCTCCCCCCAGCTTCGTCCAGCCAGTGCCCTCCTTGCTGCTCTGCAGGCCCTTGGGCCTTCACCGTGTTTTTCCTTTGCTTGCTGTGCTTGTCTACCTGTTGCGACATCGCTGTGCACGCCGTTTCCCAAAGCCAGCTCCAGTGATTCCTCTTTTGCGGAGCCTCCCGCTGCCTGCCAGGTGGGGGGCTCTGTTTTGCTTGCATGAGCCTCTGTGACACATTGTCTCCAGAGTACTCTCCTGTCCTTTGCTTTGTGTTATCATTTCCCCATTCTGTTGCAAATGTTGGATTTCCTTCCCCTTTGGGCAGAGAGAGGTATTCTGTAGCCTGGGGTCAGCTTGGGCAGTAGGCATAGCCACCTGTGAGTAAATCTACATTTACTTTCTGCTTCTGCCCTTGGGCAAGTCACTTAACCTCCAGTTTACCCCATCTGTGAAATGGCCCACCATTCTTCCCCCTGGAGTGACTGAGAGAATGGAAATGAGATGTCACACCGAGGGGCCTAGCGGAGTGTGTGGCACATTTGCAGAGCTCAGTAAATGCTAGTTCCTTCCCAGTCTCCAATCCAAATATGGTCTAGAAGAAGCTCTGTGTGAAATTGGCGTTCAGTAAATATTGATGGACTTGCAAACCCTCCCAGAGCCCGCATGGCATTCTGCAGGGACACATTAAGTTGGTGTGAAAGCCTGTATCCCTGTCTGTTGGAGCTGTGAATCTGGCTCTATTTCACTGATATCTGTCTTTGCTACGGGCAGAGAATGTTCCAGATCTCTTATGTGTTAACCCATCCTGCCTCCACTGACCAAAGCAAAAGAGAGAAAGACAGTACCTTGTTAGTGAGTGGGCAGAAACCCCAATAGTACCTTTGCTGTAACTCGGAAGACTTACCTGCCCACCTTCTTGCCTAGTAAGGCACACGGCACACACAGAACCTTGCCCTGTTCCTCTTGTCACCAGTCTCTTGGAGGCTGCTAGTCTAGAATGCACACACCTCCAGCTTTTTCCTCAGTTCTTGCGATAAGTAATTTCCTAGAGGCTCTCATTACTTGAACAAAACTTTGGAATACACAGTGAGGTTTTACCTGACTTCATGATGTGGGTAGTGGTACGAAAGCAGTGAAATATAATTCTGTTTAAAAAGGTCAAATATCTGATGCTCTTGAGAAAAATCCTGAGTGTCCCTTTAAAAGTATGCGTGGCATGTTTGGAACAAAGCTTCAGTGTGGCTTTTTTCTCTCAAAGGTCTTCTATAACTTGTGTTAGGCAGATGAGCTTGTTTAATTAAGAGCGGTAATTAATTCAGAGAAGTCATTAGCATGTAAACATAATCTGACCTTCAAGTAATGTAGAAGATATGTTAGCAGTTCACGGGCATTGACTTTTCAGGGCAGGAAGAAAACAGAAATTGTATCAGTCAGTTTGGTGTATTATTTCAAAACACAGAAATTAATTTTGTGTCAGGTTATGATTATAATTGAAGTGTTAAAGACTTCCGGAGTCAAAAGTTGCCTTTGATCTCTCAGCAGTCCTTACGTAAGTATCCAACAGATATCGCTCTAATTGATTGGCATTACTAATGAGAAGAGTTAAATCAGCTTCTATCTTTTCGCCACCACTGGGGTGCAGAATTAAGAAACTGGGGAAGCGAAAACATTCCCAGAAGAGTGGATATGCAGGAAGCACGTTTTCTCATACACTTCACTTACACCAAGTAGAGCAGAAATGTAAGTCTGGAGCATTTTGTGGGGAGGAGCAGGTATGGTGCGAAGGCACAAACCCGGGACGTCGGAGCACGTGACGCTTCGAACTCCCCATCTGGCTGTTTCTTTCTCTGCCACGTGAAGCTGCCGGAGAAGATCTAAGGCCCATTCTCATGCTAAGATTGTACGATTTCTGTTTCTCTGATTTTTGTCATCTTCTAGTTAGATCTATGTGGTAGATGGCCATCCTCAGTCATCCCCAATATAATTGTAACAATCTTCCCCGAAGGTAAACGTATCACTTAGCTATTGCGGTTAGCTCAGCATTGTGTTGGTGAGATTCATCCATGTCGTTCGTATCACCAATTTGTTCATTTTTATTGCTCTGTAGTAATTCATTGTGTGAATATATTAACACTATACTTTATCCATTTTACTGTCCATGGAAATTTGCATAGTTTCCAGACTTTGGCTGTTGCAAAGAGCCAGCAACTTGTGGTCTTGTTTTCTGACATGCCTGCACCCAGGAATTTAAAACTAACTTTCCTATTTTCATCCAGATACAGCTACAGCAGATCCTATTATTTGCCAAGTTTAGTAGACTTTGTGATGAGTGTTCTCCCTTAAGGAGGGCATTCCACAGGGTTTGAAGCATTGTTATATAGATACAAGAAATTATCCTTAGGCTTATCGCTGTCAGTGACTAAGGGATCTGTGTTATAGGGAAAACACACAGTCTGATTTTGGGGTTTTAATTTTATCTTCATTTTAAGTGCCCTCTATTGATGATGGTTTTATTTTCCAAACATTTTTTTTTTGGTACATTGTTTTTATATCAACTGCACTTGCTGACATGTCCCTGTGTACAGTGGCTCCCTGAAACCCAAGCTTTGCTGCTGATAAAACTCCCCATTCAGCAAGATCCTGGGTGGGGAAGGGCAGCTCCAACATGATGTGGCCATGACCATGAGAGAGCTAATCAGGTGTGTCGATGAATCCCCGAAACTGAAGATACTTGAAGGCAAGACTATACCTTGTGGATCATCCATCCAACCCAGCCATCTGTTTGCAGATGGAGATGTCGGTTTAGAGAGGTCAAGTGACCTCTCCAAGTAGAGCCCATGTCTTTTCCTGCCATTTGTGTTGCAGCTTGTCCGACGTTATTATTGATTGACCGAGGGTAAGGCAGTATTGAGAGAGGACTTGCTGTACTTCCAGCTTATTATTATTAATAGTTTTTGGCAATGGGAGCTTTTAAATTAAGTCCAGAATAACATGTGAATTTCTGTCTTCTTTTTTTGCAAATGACACACAGCATCCTTTCCTCCTTGGTTTATGTTCTCAGTGCTTTTATGTGGGTTGCAGGTTTATTCTGGTCCTAATGACATTACACTGACATCTAGTTAGGAGTTTGCTGCTGTGCCTAAAGAATTCTAAATTTCACTCGATTTGTTTTGACTACAAATAAGACAAAATTTGTCAGATGATGGAACACATTCACTCTATGGTGTTGACAGTGACCTATAATTATCTCAAGTCTTTTGATTTCAACTTTGGGGCCATGCTTGCTTCCAGACAGCTGCCGCAGCCTCAGTTTCCCCCCAGCCCCCTCCTGTCTCTTTCCTTCTCGTGGCTGAAGGCCTGGTGTCCTTCTGCCTTTGGTACCGTCAGTCTCTGCCCACACAGCTTACTCGGACGGAAGCTCTGGGAGGCAGGTGATCAATCACACACTACTCATTTGCCTGATGCTGTGCAATCATTCTTAGTAGCTGTGCCTCACATCATTTTGATAGCGGCAAAGTTTTTTTTTTTTTTTTTTTTTTTTTGAGCTGTTTGTATAAGATTTCAGGTAGGAGATGAGGTAAGTAATTGCACGATGAAGAGGCAGAATTATGTTTAGATAAACTTGGCCCTGACTTTTATTGCAGGGGTGTAGGTTGGAGAGAGAGGAGGGAGACATGGGTTTCATTCGGACCATCTGGTGGTGTTATTGCTCTGACTGTGATGCTGTGGACTGGAAGATTCTGCCGACGTACCCCCTGCACATTCACCACGTGGGCCCCACCTCGCTGTTGCGATTTCGTTGAGGACCAGTGAATACGGGTGAATGAGCTCATAAGCCTTCAGTGGAGGGTGGACGTCCTGAAGCCCAGGACAGCGAGAGGTTGCTGCGGATGCAGAGATCGATGAGTCCTCCCCCCCCTCCTTGTGCCTTTGCAGGGCCTGCTTTGTGCGCCGCTGCCTTTCCTCATGGAGCCTGTCTGTCTGTCCAGCCCGACTGCTTTGTCGTCTTCCTCTTTCTGCATACCCTGATCTGCTGTTAATAGAAAACTGCAGTGAAGGTCGAGGTGTTGATTCTATTTGGAAAACAATTGGATGTTTCTTTCTTTCCTTTTTTTTCTTTTTTTGTGAAAAATGACTGAAAGTCTTGTAGAAACAAATATAAAGACATCTTAAGCAAACTTGTTTCTGCTTTTGTTTTTAAATTTGCTGGGTGCTGTGGTTGTCTACCCCCCACCTCCTTTTGTTGAGCAGTGGAGAAAAATGAGGTGGTGACTGCTGTTTTGTAATGAATCTGAACAAATATCCCCCCTAAACCCCCAACATTTTAATTTTGTGCCTTTTTTAAGCAGAAAATAACTTTGTCCTGGAGATTGTTTGAGGATCTACCTATAACTTGCTTTTTAAAACTCAAACACACTGCTAAGGTTGTAAGAGAATTGGAGCTTCGTGGCTTACCATACCACCCACTCTGAAAAACAAACTTACACGTTAACTCTTCTAAGGAACATACTGATCTGATGATACAAAAGTTTACCAGACCTGTTGGGCAAGGCTGTCTGTCTGTCTTTTTTTTTTCCCTCAATAAAACAATTAGGAAAGACTCTGCAGCCTTGTCCTAGCTTTACTACTTACTTAAATATCCCTGGCCATCGTATTCAAACTATTGAAGCCTCAGTTTTCTCATCTGAAAAATGGGAGATTGTTATGTGGAATGAGAGTGTATTCAAAGCACTTACATTCACCTAGCACACGGTGAACATGCATTAAATGTTGGCTACCAGCATTCCTTTTTAGTCACTTGTGGCTGAGGCAGGATGGAACACAGGGCTTGGAGAGGGAGGAGGAGTACAGCTTTTGCAGACAAACTTGGGTTCAGATTTTCATCATTAACATGTTTGGTAGATTTTAAACTTGTCTGAGCCTCAGGTTCATTGACTGAAAATTAAATTCCTATCTGCCTTATCAGAATGTTTTGAGAACAAAATGGGATAATGTATGCAAAAGTGTGGTGTACAGTAGAGAGCCAGTAACTGTGTTAGCATTGCCCTGCCTTTTTTTAGTGTGGCATGGGAGTATAATGCCAAAAGAATAGATAATAATATTTAATATTCATTGAGTATTTCTGTGTGCCACACACACAGTTCTAAGCCTGGTAAGAAATACTAAATTGTTTAAACTTCACAATAATTCTAAGAGGTAATTAATTACTATTATTTCCATTTTACAGATGAAGAAACTGAGATACTAAGTGGTTAAGCACCTTGGCCAAGGTCATAGGGCTGTAAGTGGCAGAGTTGGGTGAATTCGGGTCTGTAAATGAAGCCCATGGTATTGACCACAGAGCAGGGACTTTTAAATGAAACCCTTTCCTCCTGACTCTGCTTTTTAGATAAAAGGTAGACATTACGCCAACAGCCAGAGTTGGCTGGCTCAGTTGGGTGAGGGGTGGTTAAGTATCTCTCACTTAAATTGGTAAATATCTCATAAATATTAATGGAAACCAAGTCAAGTCTTGGCCTGGGCCACGTTGATTTTTCTGTTAGTGTTCACACCTTTATTTTAAGCTGTGTCCCTGGTGGCTCATAAATGAGACACCGAGGGAATTTGCTTCCTATGCCTTTTCAATTGAAATTATTAGCCGGAGATGATGACAGCATATTAAATAGGCTTAACCTTGGAAGTTCTGCCTCTTTGCAAAACAGCCAGTATTCTCCTGCCTTCACAGGCCGATGCAGGGTATGCTGGCTTCTAGAACCGGGCCAGAAAGCAAAAGCGATGGTTAAAGGAAAGCGGTGGGTCTCATCAGTGGTGCAGAAGGAATATAATTGTAGCAGCTAATTTCTGTTTGGTGGTTGAAGACTGTAAAATTGGCTACACAATTCTCAACGAAGCACATTCTCTAGAAGCGTGTGCGTTACATGCATGTAAAACTTAAGTTGTATTTCTAGGAAAATATTCCTCAAGCTTTTCAAAAGTCTTTTAGTTAGTGTCTAAAAAAAGGTTTGAGCCAAGAGCTACAAAACGTATGCCATCTTCCTTTGAGGTTCTGAAATCTTCGTCATTAGAGTTGTATGCCTTCCAAAGTTGTGTGATTAATTGTCCCTTCTGAAGGGAAATGGCACGTGTCCATCTCCCCTGCTGCTTGGAAGACCCGAAATTTACCCCTTAAGTTTGTTGAAGGCACCGAGCTGAGTAATATTTGCGTGTGTGTGTACACGTGTGTGTGTGTGTGCGCGTGCGCGCACAGGCACACAAACTTCCTTTAAGGGGCGAAAAAATACAATTCTCAAAGCTCTATCTCTAATGCATGGGGAATACCCAATTATGAATAGGTTTTGTTATTTCCACCCCTCTGTTGACAGTGGAACACTAAGTCAACCTCTTCTTTCTTTGAAACAGGAAACATAGCCACAGCAGAGACCAAGGAGGTGGCTGGAAGGATGCCCGCATGCATCGTGAGGTGGGAAAGGAGCCTCAGATTGCCCACTGAGGAGATTCAGTGCTATTCAATTGATAGCTGCTTTTTTTTTAAGTGTGTGTGTAGGTGTTTTGGAAGTTCTGTCTCCAGAGGGAGATTGAATGACTTAAAAAGTAATCTCTTTGGTAGCTATCTTTTCACTTTTACTCGGTTGTTTTGTTAGGGACTTTTTAACGTTTATGTACTTGTTAAATTTTTGAAAGTACTGTATGTGTTTAATTCCTTACATACTTCATCCTTGCCAGGGTGAACAGTTAAATGCCCCATGGCTTGGACGGAAGGAAGGAGAGAGTATTCCATTTTAAGCCTTCATCTTGTTTTGTTTGTTTGTTTCCTTACGCTTTCATCCCTCACGTAGATTGGTAGGGAAGTGTGTCTGGTCCTTTGACTTCTGGGCCAAAGGTGCTTAAACTACAAACCTAAAGCTTGAAGGGGAAGGTGATGATAAGAGTAGTTTTTTGGTGAATCATGGATTACATCCCACCCTTTTCTTTCTCCCCTGTGGCTGGGTTTCTCACGTCTGTGCAATGGTTTTGAGGAAAGCAAAGAATGGCTGATGTGGGAGCCCTGGAGTCGGTTTAGGGGCGGACACTCAGCTCTTTGATACATGGCGAGACTGTCAAGGATCAAAGAAAGCAGGGCAGGTCAGGGGCTGAAATGACCTCTCTTCTATTTTCCAGGGAAGATATCAAGAAATAAAAGAGGGAATCTATGTCAATAAATCCTATGAAAAATTTTTTATTCTGAATTTGCAAACTGTACGATTGGTTAGTGTCTACACTTCATCAAGAGTTGGCTTCTGGATACAGCTGTAGGCCGTGGTGGTCCATTTGGCAGGTTCTCCTGAATGAAGTACAGGCCCTCTTGCCGAGGCCTTCACGACCCTGTTGGGTAGACCTGTGCCGGATCCTGGCAGTGGACCAAGTAACCTCCTGCGTACCCCGTGGGCTTTCTGAAGTTAACTGTTTCTGATGAATTTGGGGGTGAAGATCTTGTCACAGGAGTTGCTTCTCAGCAGGGGAGGATATTTCCCTGTCTTGTTTCTTTTTTTTGTTTTATTTTTGTTGTTGTTTTTTAAAGAGCAAATTTGGAACTTGCTAACCCCGGAGGCTTTCTTTCTGTTTGGCAGGTTGCTTGCTGGTTTATTCTGTCTTTTTCGTAGTATTTTTCTTCCCTTTCAGCTGACATTTTGAGGATGGAATGACTCCCAGGCGTCAATTTCAGAGTTCAAAAGCCAGAGAAGAAAATTGCATCCTCTTCCTCTGATGTGCAATTAAGTTTGACGTGGAGAGATTCACTCCCCAGCTGGGATGTGAGAAGCTGCTAAGAAAATGAATGGTCTGCCCTGAGCTTGCTTCCACACACGCATTCCCCTTCCCAGCCCCCAAATTCCGTGGATCCTCGGCCTGGGATAAGTCCTCAAAGGTTATCTGTAGTTTAGATGCTAACTCTTGTCTGCTTTGAATATGCCAACAGCTTCTCAGAACCAGAAGTTTATAAAGTGCATCAGGGCGCAGCTGTTTCAACAGAGCCCTGAAGCTAGCAGCAAGGAGAGATGAATTCCAGGGAGAACGTACTAAACTGGGCAGTTACATTGGGGAAGATCAAGTTTTCGGCTGACATGTGATTTAACATCCCCAATGAGCTGTGGATGCGGTGGTGTCCTGCACTTCCCTAACCATAAAGCCCTGGAATAAACACCTTCCACAGATCTGCCCCCCTCTCTCCATCCTGCTGCCCAATTCACAAGAGATGAGGTCAGGAGGCTTTAAATCCACACTAGTGAGTAGCTGCATGGCCTTAGGTAAGCGGCGGGCCGTTTTATTAGCAGCTAGCATCTTTAGAGCTGAGCACTATGCTAAGTCTATTACATGTACTTTCATATTTAATCCTCGCAAGAACCCTATGAGTTTCAAAGTAGATCTCCTTTTTATGGATAAGTGCGCTTAAGAGTAGATGGTAGCATTGGGATCCACCCAAGTCTGTATGACTCCAAAGCTGTTGATGAAATGAATGCTCTGCCCAAAGCCATGTTGTAAATTTGTAATATATGATAATTCTGAATGTGTTTGCCCTTAATAGTACAGCTTTTTCCAGCCTGAGCAAGAGCGAGACCCTGTATCTACAAAAAAAAACCCAGAAAAATTAGCTAGGCATGGTGGCATGTGTCTGTAGTCGCCAGTACTGGGGAGGCTGAGGCAGGAGGATTGCTTGCACCCAGGAATTTGAGGTTGCAGTGAGCTGTGATGACGCCACTATACTCTATCTGGGGTGACAGAGCAAAGCTCTGTCTTGAGAAAAAAAAAATTTATATATATATATATCTTTTTGTATATGTATGTATATATAAGGAAAGTAAAAATTGGCTGAATCTCAAAGGGAAAAGTTGACAAATCTGTTGGCATGGTGGCAGAATTTAACATACCTTTCCCAGTAATTGATACAGCACATGAGCAAAAAATAAAACAAAGATATAGACTAACTGGCTTGATCTAGTGCACATGCATAGAACCACAGCTCCCATAACTCGGGGAGTACATATTCTTAAGCACACATGGAACATTTATGAAAGTGATATATGTACACCTCAGTCATTTTAAAAGGTGAAAGATGTGTTCGTTTTGAAGAGAAACCAGAGTATATACCTCAATACTTTTAAAGAGTCAGTATCGTGTGGGCCACTTAAAAAAAATCAAAATCGATTAAGTTAGAAGTTAAAAGGCAAATAAATTGCACAGTGCTATATGAGTGTGAGATGTTCTTTAATTCCTCTCCCATACTGACCCCAGCAGGAAAGAGGTCAGTCTTGGGGAGCTGACCTGGAAGCAGAGCGGTCTGAGAAAAGTCACCGCCCCAGGGTCACTAGGATTAGATGCTGCTCCTGTTTCCTTCTGAGGGTCCCAGGTTGGAAGGTGGTTTGACGTGGGAACCTCTCTCTCCTTCGCAGTTAGGCATTTTGTAAACATAAATCTCAGCTCTTCTACCCCCTTAGGAGGAAGAGCCCTGAAAACCACCTGGGACTCTTTGTGCGTGGGAGTTCTGGGCTATTCCAGCATTCCTGTGCCCTGATAACATAGCCTTTTTCAATGCTGGGAAATAAAAATGTCTTATTGCACCGTAAATTAAAATCATTGGCTTTCACAGAGCTGTGAATGGGAGGAGCTTTGTAAGGGGCAGATTTTATACTCTGAGTTTTTCTGTTAATGTGACAATTCCCATTCTTAGAGGGTCTTGCACGTGTGTGCTCGTGTGTGGGAAGCAGTTTTGGCACGGTCCCGCCTCATCAGTGCTGCTGGGGCAGCGTGGTGTAGGGCAAGAAGACCCAGGCTTCAAAGCCAGGGAGACTGTGTCTCTTGGGATAGAAGCCAGTTGTTTCTCCCCCCCGAGCCTTACATGGGACTCCAGACCTCTACCTTGAAGTAGCCTCAAAAGGAGTAGAGGCAACCGTGTATTTTAAACAGCCATGTACTTGGCATGTGGTAAGTGTCAATAAATGGTACCTACTGAGATTATCATCACCTACAGCTTCATTAATTTGGATTCATAGCTTTAGAATTCTGAATCAGTTTGGCTGCATTCATATGTACATTATATGCTTGCTCTTATTCATTCATTCTTAGGGATGTTTGAGAAACTGCAGTAGGGTGGCAAGGCTCAAGTTTGTGTCCACTGTTGATGAGTCTCCCGACAAATGAACAGAGAAGAGCTTAGATTCAAAGGGTTTTGAAGGTGGAAAGAGTTTTTGTCCTCTCGTTTTGCCCTCGAGGGGAAAAAAGGCCCCCAAAACTAAAACGATTTGCCTTGAGTCATAGTTAGTGAAGGGCGGGAATAGCTTGGTGGTAGTCATCCTCGTGGTTGTCTTGACAGCGTCTGTGTGCACGAATTCATCTCATAACATCCTTTCGAGAACGCTGTTGCTAGTCCAGGCTTACATGTGAGGAAAGCGAAGCTTAGCAAGCGTAAGGCACTTGTCCAAGGTCACTTGGCTCCCCGCTGTTCGTGTGGCTACTGCTCTTACTTACCTTCCTCTCCAGAGCCCTGCGCGCACTACCTCTTAGGTGTATTTAATCTGCTTATTAAAGTTAATTTGCTAAAGCCATCCATGTGTCCTCAGACAAGGTGTCATCTTCTACAAAATGAGAATGATGCATAAAATATTCTCAGCTCTCCCTGAAATGTATACGATCTCTTAGAGATGATTTAGAACCAGCATGGGGTTGACTTGCGCATACAGATTTATGCAACTCGTTTCTGCTCGAACTTATTGAATACGTTCCCCTGTTCGCTTCTGAAATGGGGTCATTCATTAGGCCCCTGGGGACCACCCCACCCCGCCTGCCCCAGTCATATTTTCTCAGGCCGTTGGCAGAACTGTTCTCGAGGTTAGTACAATGCCTTTTCTGTGGCAATGTTGCAATTTAGTTTGATCTTTCCCTTGGCTATTAGGAATCGGCCAAAACTTACTGCGGTCACCCTTTTCTTGCCAGTTTTGCTTCTCCCACGTTATTCTTTATGTTACCCTTCAGTGACAGGGTGCCAGATACCTTGCAGAAAATAGGACATTGGCTTAGGCTTGTGGACCATTTTGTCTGGAAGGACCCTTAGGGATCAGGAGACTTGGTCCCAGAGAGGTGACGCCCCCACATGTGCTGTTGCTCAGCAACACAGGCGAGGCCTGCCAGATGCTGCTCTCATCTCCCACGTCCACACCGCGCCCCTACCCCTGGTTCAGGCGTGCCCCCTCCCACCCTGCAGAGGGACTCTGGCGGACTTCGGTCAGAACCCTTGGCAGGGAGGTGTTGGATCCGTACCTGCTGCGGGGGGACTGCAGCAAGGGAAGCTGAGAGAGGAGGCGATTAAAGCCTTCAGCCTTGCGGTGGGGGTGGGGGTGGGCAGTGATGCGGTTCGTCATGTAAATTTTACGTTTGTTGTTTTTTCTTATGTGAGCCGTATACTCAGTGAACCCAGTAAGCAAAATATTTAAGGTAAAAATCATTGTTTCTTTTCTTTCTAATGATGAAATCGGTGCTGTATTTCCTCTAGATGAAAACGTACAAACACACGCAGCGTCATCCTTGTGCGCTCCGACGAGATGGCAGGCACCCCTCACAGTCCCCTCTGGGCCCGTGCAGCCAGTGCCAGGACGCAGCCTACGCCCCTGGTTTGGAGGGGCCTGGCCAGTCACAGTGATCTCAGGGGCCCTTCCCTCCGGGGGTCGAGAGTTCTCCTCCCCTGGGAAGGATCCCTTGGAGATCTTCAAGGTGTTCCACTTCCAAACTGAAGCAAGAATTTGAAATTCCATGTCTTTATCAGCTTAAGAAGTTGGCCCCAAAGGACCTCTCCCAGACCCTGTTCCAGGTGATCTTTATTTCTGTTTAGAAGTTTGAACATGTTCTGTTTCTATGTGAGAGGTAATGTAGGGGTTACAGGTGCCGGTCCCTGTTCTCAGGGAGCTTATCTGTCCTATGTGTGTACAGACAAGCCATGGATGACTGCAAAGTGAAGCCACAGTGTTCACAAAGCTTAGGTGTCTGTGTGGGTATTACGGTATGTGTGCACACATACCAGTCTGCAGTCTGTATTTAGAGTCTGTATGTACATGTGCGTTTACAGTATCCACACATATACACATGTGTACATGCGGATGTGGTATTGAAGAGACACAGGGTGACGAGCTTCCCTTTCATGCTTGGGAAGGCCTCCTCAGGGAAATTTTTGAGACATAGGCCCTTAGTGGGGGATTGGATTTCGAAGTGGCAGGTGAGGAGTGCATGCTGCTTATAGCCGGTGGAATAGGGGAAACCGTGTTAGGTGTTTGGTGCCAGAATTTGAAGTTTTCTGTGGACTCCCCAGAGATCATTTAAGTGGTGGTGATCATGAGTGAGGTTTACCCTTCCGTGAGATGTATGCTGGGTTCCATGTGGCTTCCCTCCCAGCGTCCTGCCTGTTTGAGCTGGGACCCATATCCTTACGTTGCTGTGGCTCTGGATAAAATTCCCAGTGCGTCTGCATCAGGAAACCACTGGCCTGTGTTGCGATGCCAAAGCAAGCCCTGTTTAATGAAAAGCCCACCAGGCTTATCACCTGCTGTTGGGTAGACGCATTTGAGTAGGGCAGGAGGGTCACTGGCCTCTCATATTGGTGACAGCAGCACATCTGTCATGGGGGAAAAATGACCTCAGAGCCTCAGGGAAATAGTGGTAAGTCATTCGCAAAGACGGACTGATACCTTAGGAATTGATAGAAAACTTCCATCTCTTATTCCTGCAGCAAGATAGGTAGACTCTGACAGATTTTATTTTAATATGGAAGACATGGGGACTTAACGGCTGAATATAGTAGGACCTTAACTATCAGTTTCAGGACTCGGCTTTTAGCTGGTGGGGCGTATCCACTGCCAGCCACTTTTTCTCAAGGGAAGAAATGCTTTTGTGATCATAAAAAGATGATCACTACTGAAAGTACTATAAAAGTGGAAGAATAAAGTAGTTATTCTGAATCCTACAGCCATAGTTATCGTTTTGATAGATTTTCTCCTAGTCTTTTTCTCTGTATTTAACAGTTTATAATTTTCCAGATTATAAAAATAACACGTGGAAAATACAAAAAATATTTTAAAAATCACTCAAATATGTTACTTACATTGGAGATAACCATTGTTAACATTTTAGTGCATTTCCTTGAATTTTTTAAATAGAGGGATATGTGTATGTATTTTTCAATTTGATAAAATTAGGTTATTTTTATATCATATTGTGTTCAACTTTATATTTTCATTTTTCATGGTGAGAATGTTTATGTTACTGAAGCTGAAATGTAATTTAAATTGATACTTAATTTGTTAAATGGATATATCAAAATTGCTGTAATCATTCCTTATATTAATCAGGGTAGGAAATTATCTTGATGTGATGGCAGCCTCTAAGGACACTATCCTAGAAGTCAAGAATGGATAGGCTCATAGACCAAATTAAGATGATTGAACCTTTCAATTTATTAAGTGGATTTAAGTACACAGTGAGAAACAAAAGGAAGGAGATGGGGTAGGCTAACACACTTAGGTCTGTCAGGGCAGATGGACCACATTGCTTATATTCCAGTTCGGGCAATATTCATATCCTGTCTCTTTGTCTGCCACACACCCTTCCCTGCCGACAGGTCATGAGGACCAGATCTGAGAATGAGCTGGGGCCCACACATGCCTTCCCTGTCGGAGACACACAGGGACACATGTCTGGCCACAAGTGTTGCTCATCAGCAGCTCCTCTTGAGGTCCAGAGCTTTGCTTTGCTTGTCTCGGGCAGACAGGTTGGGCCAGAGTGGGGGTCAGCAGTGGGTGGCTGATTTTGGATGTTGACTAATAGCGAGTCATCACTTGGTTCTTGTGTCCCTCCCTACCTATGTTCAGACACACGCTCTTCTTCCTTTATCTATAGCTGCCCTGTCTCACAAGCCGCATCCTTGTCTACTTCCGTACTTCACACATCTTAGCGGTTTTATCCGTCCCAGCTGGTTGTGTTTTTCTTGTTCTCTGTGGCAGAATGGAGCATTCTCAAAGCACACATTTCACTGGTTGTTTCCAGCTTTTCCTTAATCTAGGTAATGCTTTGATGGACATCTTTGCACATAAAGCTTTTTCAGTAATCCAAGTTGGATTGCCAGAAGTGGGATTACTGGGGCTGAAGTAACATTTTTAAGGCTTTGATCGTGTATCGTAAAATCACTATCGAAGAGAGATGGGGAGAACTCCTACTGCGGTGTTATACTCGAGTAGTTGGTCTGTCCTGTCTCCAGTACCGGCCTCCTCTGCTTCTCTTGTTTTTTCCCTTATTTTAATGAGGTTTCTTTTCTTTTCTTTTTTTAGAGGAGGATGTGGATACAGAGGGCAGATATGTGGGGAAAGTAATTATTCCCACTGCCTGTGTCTCTCAGGCACCAGTTTCCTTCCTCACAGGGAACCTTCTTTTTTATGTGTGTATTTTTAAGCACAGGTGATAGCATGCCATATTTACTTTTCAGTATTTTGATCAGTCTATTGGAGAACTTTGCACATAAGTAAATAAAGCACTTCTGGTTTGGGAGCTTTTTGAATGTCTGCTCAGTGTTCTGACACGTGGATGCGTTGTGACTTATTTGCCAAGTCCCTATTGGTGAGCATTTTTTGGTCTCTGATATTTTCTTGTTCTTAATGAATATCTACAAACAAATAGCATTTTGCATCTATGTGAATTTATCAGATAAATTCCTAAAAGAATTGTTGGGTCAAAGGAATATAAATTTTAAAAATTGAGAGGCACTAATTTCTCTTCTGGGACAAAAGATGTAAGAGATGTGCTGTTTTCCACTCCTGTATCTACACTGTTATATTTTTTGATCTTTGTCTTTCTGAGAGATGAAAAATAGTATCGTATGTAATTTTATTTTGCATTTCTCTTATAAATGGATTTGACCATCTTTTCATTTTCTTGTCAAAGAATTGTCTTTTCTAACAATTGTGTATACTTTTGTGCCTTTTTTCTGTTAGATTGTTGGTGTATTTCTTGTTAGAGCTATTAATATAGTAAGAAAGTTTGTTTTGGTTATGAGTTATTTTTCCTAGTTTATCATTTATCTTTGCACTTTGTTTATAGCATGTGCTGCCATTCAGATTTTTAAAAAATTAGATCCAGCAATCCCATTTCTGAGTATTTACCCAAAAGATTTGAAATCAGTATGTCAAAGAGATGTCTGTACCGCCATGTTCATGGCAGCATTAGCCACAATAGCCAAGTTATAGAATCAACCTGCGTGTCCATCGGCAGAAGAATGGATAAAGAGAATGTGGTACATAGGTAATGAATATGTTCATTAGCTTGATTTAATTATTCCGCATTATATGCATAAATCATAGCATCACTTTGTACCTTATAAATATATGCAGCTATAATTTGTCAATTTATAATTAAAAATAAAAATTGAAATTTGTTAAAAGTTAGATTTAGTTGATTTTTTTTTTTTTTTGAAACAGTCTCATTTTGTCACCCAGGTTAAAGTGCAGTGGCATCATAGCTCACTGCAACCTCAAACTCCTGGGCTCAAGTAATCCTCCTGCCTCAGCCTCCCAAGTACCTGGGACTATAGACACACACCACCACACCTGGCTAATTTTTTCTATTTTTTTGTAGAGATGAGGTCTTGCTCTTGCTTAGGCTGGTCTTGAACTTCTGGCCTCAAGCAATCCTCCCCACTCAGCCTCCCAGAGTGCTAGGATTATAAGCGTGAGCTACTACACCTGGCCAATTCAGTTGAATTTAACCATCTTGACTTACTTGGTTTCTAGTTTTTGTGTTATACTTTGGCCTTCCTTACTCAACTTGAAAACATGGGAGATTTTTATCCCCCTAAAACTATTATGGATTTGATTTTCATCCCAGAATCATTATCTCTGAGAGGGATGGGGCTCAGGAGTCTGTTTTTAGATGGAGCCTTAGGTGAGTTTCCTGAAGCTAGTCTGTTGGGAACCCTGCCCTTAGAGTAAGTGTGGGTGTCCCCCACGTCATGAGTGACTCAGGTTAACAACATGGGAAGAAGAGTCTAAGCTACTTCAAATGTTGCTCACTGGGAATAATTTGAACTTCTTGGAAGCTAAATGAATGTTTATCAGGCCATCGGATTGTATTTGGTACCTGGACCCAGCCACAGCCATCTGCTCTCCAGAGCTTTTTATGACACGTTGCACGCTGACCCTATTGGCAGCATCCTGCCTTGGAAATAGGACTCAGAACTGTCTCTGAAATACTCCTACGAGAGAGACCAGATCTTTCTTTCTTAGAAAAGCATTGCCGTTGCTTCACATGGCAAAAAGTGATTTGGCAGCAGGAACATACTCGTCTGTTTTCTGTGAATTTGCTGTGGTTGTCGAGTTGAAAGAGCCTCAGGTGTGCGGTGTTTTAGCCATGGATGCTTATCTGCTGTGTGATCTTGGGTAGGGCAGTGAACTTCCCTGATCAGTTCTTCCTCAGAAAAGTGGGTATTGCAATGCCTCACAGTTGTGAAGATTAAGTAATAAGTCTGCTAGTTCTCATGTAACTGTGTGCCTAGATCAGGTGGCAGATGGACTCATATTTATGTGTGCAGGAATCCTTGGGAAAGGAGTTGTTAAATATGTAGTCTTGGGCCCGGAAATGTACATTTTCAATGGTCCTCTTAAGTGATTCTCAAGCAGGTGGCCCATGACCCACACTTTGAGCAACTTTAGTAGAGTTAGGGAAGGCTGGTGGGCATGTATTCCTTTATGGCTACCCCAAGCCCTGACCCCCTCCCCCACAGCGATTCATTTGGATCCAGCTTACATTTAGTTGTAAGAACCCTCGTTCAGGTTTTTAGACGGTAAGAGCCATTATGGATACAGATATAGATAGCTAATTTATAGAGAGACACATTAAGGTGATTAGCTCCTTTTTGTCTGAAAGTGGTTGTAGTTTTCTTTCTACTTCATTGGATACTTAAAGAGTTTTACCCCCTGTGGCTATAAAAAATGCCAGGAGGGTTTGAATTATGACGGTATGTTTTTAGATGTCTTTGTGTGTATTTGCAGGTGTTAGCACCAGGCCTATGAGCTTACCTGGCACTTTGCCAAAGGAGAGAACTTTTTGTCCGGCAACCTGTGGGCAGCTGTTTAGAAAGGCCCCATATGGCGGGCCCTGTGAATAGCAACAGTGAGTTTGTGTTGTGACGTGCACCCCATTTCCTTTTTTTTTTTTTGAGACAGTCCTGCTCTGTCACCTAGGCTAGAGTGCCGTGGCGTCAGCCTAGCTCACGGAACCTCAAACTCCTGGGCTCAAGTGATCTTCCTGCCTCAGCCTCCTGCTGGGTCTACAGGCGTGTGCTACCGTGCCCGGCTAATTTATTCTATTTTTAGTAGAGACGGGGTCTTGCTCTTGCTCAGGCTGGTCTCAAACTCTTGACCTCAAGCGATCCTCCTGCCTCCACCTCCCAGAATGCTAGGATTACAGAGGTGAGCCACCACGCCTGGCCGTGCACCCCATTTCTGTGGCTTCAGGGCTTAGGTGACTGGCTGCTATTGCCTATGGTGTGACCCACAGACATTTGCTGATCATCTTGATGAGACATGATCTCTTGGCTCTGGGATAGTATTAACTCCAGGGCTTCCCAAATGTTAATGGGTCATCGGTCACCAGGATTAAAATACAGATTCTCATTTAGCAGATCCAGGCAGGGACCTTGTTGTCCAGGGACTTCACTTTGAGTAGCAAGGGATTAGGAGTCAGACAGTTACACCTAGGTTTAAAGCCCAGCTTTGCCATTTCTTGCTGTGCTACCTTGTGTGACTTTGTTTACTCAAGCAATCTTGCTTGAGGCTCTTTTCTTCTTGGTATGATTGAATGAGATAATATATATATATAAAGCACTTAACTGGACAAATGTTAGCATTCTTCCAACTAGACAAGAGTTTATAAGATTAGGGAGAAGTAGGGAACACTAACAATTGGCTCATCACCAAAATGTATCAAAGCAATACATCCTGAACCAATCAGGAGGCTTACCCATTGAATAGATTTTTGAAAGTACAAAGAAAACATTTCAGTATTATGTAATGCTTGTGGTCAAGATGTTTTTCCTGGTAACATGTTGTTCATCCTGTCCTGAGACCTCCGAGAAATAGTTACCTACATAAAAACATTGTTGGCCAATATAATCTAGCAGGGTTGGTTTGGTCAGAGAGTAGAGGTTTGTGAGAATTAGATTTTCTGATTCCCAAGTTTCATAGTTTGATAGGTAGAAGCTGACTTTTAATTACTTTTTTGGTAACCTCTTTTTTTGGGAATAATGTTTGTGATTTTGATGGAGGCATGTTAAGGATATAGGAAAAAGCAAATTCAGTTTTTCTTAATATACTCTCACAACACTCAACACAAAATACTTCTGTGACCTTTGATGGCCAAAATGTGTGGGGACATCTACCCACTTGCCCACCAAGCAGTCCGCCCTGCGGACTCTCCAGCAGACACCAGCAGGGTGTCTGTCTGCAAACAGTTCAGATTTCTTTAGGACACTGGGTCCTTCAGGAGCAGCACCGGCAACCTGAGGAGTTGCTGGAAATGCAGATTCTGGGGGCCCCGCTGCGAGACCTGAACCAGACGCCCCAGGGTGGGTCTGTAATCTCTGTTCTAACCGGCTCTCCAGGGGTTCTGATATTTGAGAACCATGGCAGTGCTTTAAAAGTTGTCAGCAGGTTCTGAGACAATTTAGTATGTTATCAGTGGGTATCAAAATGCCTTTCATGTTTGGTTTATGGATCTTGAAACCAAATGGGAATCGATAGAAAAAAAAGATGTTTGGAAACTTGGGTAGATTTTAGTGAACTGCCCTTAGTAAGTGGAAGGCAGGGATAGATGTAATTTTACTGTTTGGGAGCCATACTCCTGTGGATAGGTGTGTGTTGAGCTCACTTTTGCTTGCGATCTCCCTACCATTCTACAGAGAATTAGACATGGCTGCCCACTGGGGTCACCTGGAATGCTTTTAAAGCTACTGATGCTCAGAACCCCCCCAAGATTCTGATGTGATTGATCTGGGCTGCAGCCCATGCATCAGGATTTTTAAAAGCCCTCTAGGTGATTCTGGTGTTCAGCCAAGATTGAGAATTACTGGATTAAATGAATAGATCACTGGATTTTTTTTTTCTGTATGCTTTCAATTTATTTTTAATTTTTATACAATAACTTTTTGTGTGTGTATGAGCAATGCTATGAGTTTTGACAAGTGCACAAAGTCTTGTAACCACCACCACACTCAAAATTCCTAGCATTCATTTTTCACAAACGTACTTTGAGTTTTGCTCCTTAAAATGACAAACTGAAACATATAGCCTTCCTTTGATATGTATTATTACTGTTACTGTTGTTATTACTGCCATTACTGTCTGAAATCCAGTGTCTTGAAATAAGTGTAAATTTCAAAACTGTTCCCCAGCCCTCACTTGCTGTGTAGCTTGAGGACTCTGGTAATCCGTGATTCGCAGTGTCAGCTGCACAGTAGAGTCACCTGGGAAGCTTGCACGACTACTACTAATGCTCAGGTCTTCGTCTTTATAAAACTGCCCATGTGTTGCCCAGGGGCAGCCAGGCCTGAAATGATTCCATAGGATTCGCCCATAAATTAGTTCCAGGTCAAAGGTCATGATTTTTGTCAAGTCCCACTTCCCTTCTCTCTGTCATAGCTGCTTCTGATATTTGTATTTTCTTCCGTGGTACCAAGTTGGGTGCATTTTTGCAAAGAAGGAATCCAAGAAAAGGACTTACTAGTGCATATTGATTATTGAGGATGGTTAAATACTGTGCATACATTTTTGTATTTTTGCCTACCTGCGGTGGAATCCTGCCGATCTGCACAGCACGTTTGTTTTGTCTTTGCTCTGCAAGTTATCTCAGCAGCAGCCAAACCATGCAGGTGGTAGTTGTGCCGACTGTGCGGTGTGATACTGTCGCAGGGATGTCCTGGCACCGGTTGCTTACTGGGCGAGTGCTGGAAGACATGGATGCTCTCTGCCTGGGCTTGGCCAAGTCAGCGGAATGCTGTCCTGACTTAACTGTTTCTGAGAATAGGTGCTGTAATTGTAGTTTTCTAACTTTTTAAAAATTTTTAGTAGACACATAATTGTACGTAGTTATGGCATACAGCGTGATATTTCAATATGTGTATACATGTGTAACGATCAAATCAGGGTAATTGGCATTTCTGTCACTTCAAACATTTATCATTTCTTTCTCTTGTGAACATTCAAAATTCTCTCTTCTAGCTTTTTGAGAATATACAATGAATTATAGTTAACTAGGTTCACGCTACAGTGCTGTAGGATACCAGAGCTCATTCCATAATTGTAGGGTTTTTTGTTGTTGTTATTTGTCTGTAGAGACAGAATCTCACCATGTTGCCCAGGCTGGTCTCATTGGTTCCAGGCTCTCGGCCTTAAGTAATCCTCCCACCTCAGCCTCCCAAAGTGGTAGGATTACTGGCATGAGCCACTGCACCCAGCTTATAATCGTAGTTTTTAAAAGAAGTTTTCTAAACAAGTGGCATTCAAGGAACACTTTCACCTCTAGGACTGAAAGCTCCTTGATATTCAGGGCTTGGGGTCTAATCTTTAGCAGTACTTAGTCCAGAAGTGGAACCAGCTTGCCTGGAGGTCTCAGCTTCTAGAAGGTGTGGTAATGCCATGCTTCACAGAAAGTTTCTAAAATGCTGTGAAGATGATGATCTTGTTTGATGCTTATAACAAACCCATTTTATGGATGAGGAAACCAAACTTCAAGGGAGGAAGTGATTGGCTTGCTGGATCCACTGGCTCTTTCTTTTAGCCCAGTCTTGGATTGTTCACCCAGAGGGTAGGTTCATTTAAGAGGCTAGATGATGAATGAGAAAGTTAAAGGATAATTTTAAGGAGGGATAGTCCTGCCAACATCAGACCTGATTGATTGCCTTTTCCTCTGCTCTAGGGAATTTTTGATCTAAAGAGCCCAGCTCAGACATCTAAACAGGGCACCTTTTGCTTTTCCTGGTGTTAAGGAAGTTCACAGATGTCTGACCGAGTTCCTCTGTCACCATAACACTACTTCTCCTGGGCTCTACGAAGGGTACCAGCCTTTTATTTTTCCCATTCTAACTACCACTTCCATTCTTTTATCAAGAATTTAAGAATAGCCAGGTGCTTGTAATCCCAGCACTTTGGGAGGTTGAGGTGGGAGGATCACTTGAGCCCAGGAGTTCGAGGTTGCGGTGAGCTATGATCATGCCTCTGTACTCCAGCCTGGTGTGCGACAGAGCAGGGCCCTGTCTCAGAAACAAAGAAACAAAAAAGAGTTTAAGAATAATGTAGTAATAGTCATGGCCATTGGATATTAAGCGCCTGTGAGCACTTCTGCCCTGTTAGCTCTAATTCTTACAGGGCTACATCACTAGTTTGCATTAGATGCAGCATAACTTGTCCAAAAGGCCTCAGAGCTTGAAGTATTGGATTGGAACTCAGGTGTGTCAGATGAATAAATTATTTCCAAGTTGTGCACTGGAAAGCTCATTTTGGGGACACATTTATGGGAGCACATTTTGTCCCTGCCTTGTGAACTTGAGGGACTCTTTCAGACATCCTTCCTCCTTGGTGTTAGATTTGGGGTGTTTTATTTGTGCATCTACAGGGTTCAATGTACACTTCCTAGGAGGCAAAAAAGAGATTAGTTCTTCCTGTAAATTAGAATATTAAATCCTTCTGTCTGACCTTTTTTATGTAGGAAAAATATACCTACTTGATAGACTCAGGCCATTTGTGAATCAATAAACCTAGGACTGTCGTTCTGAAAAATATTAATAGCTACAACTTCTAAGAACAAATGGAATGCTTTAAGAAAACCTGGGGGGAAATATATCCCCTTTGATTTGCTCTGGAGAGAGGGCAAGTGTTTTATAACCTGCTGATTACCATAGTAAAACGTCTTTGTTCTTCAAAGAAATATAAAATGACAATAAATCTTAAAGTACAGTATCCTTACTTCTGGCGGGGGACTTGGGTGTTTCGGTTGTAATTTGCAAAGAGAGAATACCAGTGGCATCCAAATTTTAGGGCCAGCCTCCAAGTGGAAGACCAGAGCTGACCTGCAGGCAAAGACACGACTGTCTCTCTGCCCGTCCCCTCTCCGCACTTACGTTGTGAGCAGACAATTGGGGAGCTCATACGATGAAATTCCAAGGCGGTGCTGATAGAACAAGGCATGCTTTGTTGGAAGCATTTTTGTTCTTAGACGTGTAAGATGTTGGGAGTGGGGGAGGGTCGTCCTGTTAAATGATACCTGTGCTAAGATTGGGTGGTGGGTGGGATTGGTGTCTCCACCCACCAGGCTTTGAATATCCTCCTGGTGGTGATGGTGGCATTTCTAACAAATCTATCACCGAGCGGGCCCATGTCCAGAGAAGGACAATGTCTGTGATGGGGGTCATGGTGCACCTTCAGCGGGAGGGGGCGCTCGAGAGATTAGGGGTCTGCAGTCAGATTCGGACAAGGGCCTGACGGAAGATGTGATTAAAGTCAGCATGGCCGCGAAGGGTGCTGGCAGGGGTGTGCAGCTTGTCCATCAAAGGCCTGAAGCCGAATTAGTGGCATCCTTGTGACTGGGAGGAGGCGGTGCCAGCGTGTGGGGGGCGGGTAACCTGAGCGGCTCATTACTGCGGGTGAATCAGTTGGACAATAAGCATCTACCTGGCATGAAGCACTTGTTGGAGGAGATTTTGAAGGTTTAAGGAGTGCTTCCTGCTGTCTCTCTGGCCATCATCCACCTTTTCATTTGTTTGTTTGATTCATTAAACATTAACTGAAGAACTACCATGTGGCAGGCCCTTGTTAGGCACTGGAGATTTAAAAATGAGTAAAAGTGTATTTTAGCTTTACTAGACCTCCAACTGCTTATGTGAGGTGGGAGGATGGCTTGAGCCCAGAAGTTCTGGTCCAGCTGGGCAACATAGCAAGACCCCATCTCTACAAAAAAAAAAAAAGAAATAAAAAAGTAAAATCTTAAAAATGAGTAAACATCTCAGCCCTTAAGTAATGCTCCATAAAATTGAGAGTGCCTAAGAAGCAGTCACTCTAAAACAATGTGGCAAGTGTGCAAATGGAGAGCTGTGCAAGGCATTATGCGAATACACAGCTTTGGTACCCAACAGGCCCTGGTACGGGATGGTTGTTACAGGAGGCTTTCTGAACAAGGTAAGGAAAGAAGTGTTAGCCCTAGTCTGGTGGTTTGGGGACTGCGGTGGCTGCTGTTGAAGAGGGAAGACGTTCAGACAGAGGGCGAGAGCTGAGAAAATGCTCACCGAAGGCCAGGAGCTGGAGTTTGGAACTCCAAGATGTCCTTCATCATTGGGGTTTTGGGGGTGGTGACGGGCTTGAAAGATAGGTGAGTGCCAGAATGTGGTGGCCCTTTCCACCTGGGAAGCAGTTTGGATTTGATCCTGAAGGGGTGTAGTTCACAGGGTCAGGCTGAATGACCTAGGTAGAAAGACAAAATTAATACACTCACGGGGAAAATCTCTAAGAAGTTCAGGCAATAACAGAGCCAAGATACATCAATATGCCCCCCGTGATTTATGGGGGGCGGTTGGGGTCTGGGGCTGTTGCCCTAATCGTTTGGACGTCAACTCTGCTGTCCTGCTGATGTTCGCTGTGGTCACTGTTGACAACATATCAGAAAGGCGGACTCTGTTCCTTCCCAGTCAGAGGGAGATTCACATGCTTTAGGAACAAGGCCATCAACTTGTGAAGTCAAAATTCAGAGGCCGACTCACATTTTCGCCCAGGCTTGCTGAGATGACTTACATCTTGGGCTGGAGCTGGCGGTGAGGGGCAGCGGTGAGAAATGGATGGAGGGAGTAGAGATGAAGCAACAGTCACCTGAGAAAATGATTTTTGTGCCTCTGTCGTGGGTATGAGTTTTCATTGAACTGTTCTCTCTACTTTTATGTATGTTTAAAATTTTCTGTTACAAAAAATGGGAGGATAATAGCTTTGCCGGTTTTTGGGAGAATTAAATGAGATCACACGAGTAACGATCACGTGCAGGACTGCTCCTGTCAGTCACTGGCCACTGTCTTGCCTGACTTTCATGCTTCCTTCTCCGCTGTTATTTCTTGCTTTCGACTTTCGTGGCCCTTTCTCCTGTTTCCGCCTTGGAATTTGCCCTGTGGGTTTTGGACAATCTGGCTTTTTGGGTTTCGACCTTGGATCGTAGTCCTAAGGACACGCCTGTAGCTCTTCTCTACCAACTACGTCTACCAACTCGCCCAGTCCTACGGCCCACTCCAGGTCAGCCACACCTGACCAAACTTTGTATGCCCAGGTGCCGCGCGTGTGTGTGTGTGTGTGTGTGTGTGTGTGTGGGAGGGGAGAGGAGGGTTTGAGAGGAAAAGAGAACGGGCTAAAGACAGCACAACTGGTAATAACCCCTTTATGCAATGGATGTCTTCTTGAAGTGTTTTGCGACAATTAGATTTTCGTTGTGTCATGTTTTTATTTATGGGTGTGTATGTGTGCAGTAGTAAAGCCTGTGACTCACATTATTGCAGACATTTATTACCACTTCAAGAGTGTCTGTTTCCAGTTCAGATTGAGCCTCAGTTGCCAGTGCCTGTCAGTCATTTTACACGTGTACTTCTGGCTGCTCTGCTGTGTTGTGGACTATTGGGAAACAAATTCTTTAATATAGTAGATGACAGATTATTTAAAGGAACCCTGTGGTGAATCCTTCCATAACAGGCAAAAAAATACTATTTAGGACTTGTCAAGTGCCAGACATTGTGCTAGGTCCTTTCCTGTCCCTCGCTGATCTGTAAGATACCCTTCCGAAGTAACTGCTGTCTCCATTTTTACTTTTCCAAGGTCACACAGTTTCCCCTTATCCTAAGGGGTACGTTCCAGGACCCCCAGCGGATGCCCGAAACCAAGGAGAGTTCCAAACCCAGTTGCCATCAGTCAGAACACGTTTCTGTTCATGTTTTCCACCCACGGATCTAATGTCATTTCCGTCTTAACTGAGCACTTACGCACTGTGGCTATAGCTTTTGCACCGCAACAGCAAAACTGGCATGATTTTCTTTTTCCTTGTTCACAATTTCATGGATAAAAGATTTGTCCTCACCATAGATCTTAGCGACCTCAGCATATATTTTTTCTTATTAAGCTGAGAACTTTCAGTTTTCATTTAAAGGACACACTTGACGGCTTCTCTTCGGCATAGCTGAACTGCCAGCATCACCACTCTTGTGCTCTGGGCCGTTAGGAAGTCAAATAAGGGTTGCTCGAACACAAGCCCTGTGATACCACGACGGTCGCTCCGATAGCCGAGCCCGCTACTGAGTGACTAATAGGCGTGTGGCATCTGCAGCGTGGATCTGCCAAAGCGATGATTCACGTCCCAGGTGGGATGAAGCTGGACAGTGCGAGATTTCACATGCTACTCAGAATGGTGTGCAGTTGAAAACTTATGCATTGTTTATTTCTGGATCTTTCCATTTAGTATTGGATCGCAGTTTACTGCAGGCGACCGAAGCCATGGATGAGGGGGAAATGCTGCATATACTAGGATCCTTTTGGTTGCAAGTGAAGGAAGACCTGGCCCAGGCTGATCTAAATAAGAAGAAGAATTTAGTGGTTCTCGTGACTGAGAAGCCCAGTGTTTCGGGTATGGTGTGTGCCGAGATTTGAGTTGGTATCAGGGATCTGGTCCCATGTCCTAGGACTGCCTTGGTTCTGCCTTCCTCTGTATGTGAGCCTCACCCTCAAGCTATCTTCACTCAGGATAACAAAAATAGTCTTAGAAGTTTTAGCTCTTACAAATGAGCACCCATCAACCATGGAAGAGCCAGCAACATTGAACCAGCATCATAAGCGGAAGTCTTAAAATTCACTAAGATTGGACGGGTTCAAGTCATGTGTTTGCCTTAAACCAGTCACTGGGGCCAGAGGAACGGACTCCACTGCTTGGCTTGACCTGGGATGTGTCCAGAAGCTAGGAGTGAAGTCAGCTTCAGGGACTGTTTGGGTGCTGGGTAGGCATCCAGGGGCGTCCTCTGCAGGGACAGGGCTGGGGCGTGAGTGTGGTGCGCTCTGTCCAGTTCCAGAGCCTTTTAACCAAAAGAATATCTCCTTTAAAGTGGCTTTGCCTGCAGCAGTATTTAATACTTTCCCTGTCGGTGCTGTTCCTCAGGAAGCCTTGGGTCTTAGTCATTTGCATGTCAGTGTCTAGTGATCGCCCACATCATCTGATTGTTCAGAAACTCAGTTTTGTCTGTATTTCTTTAATAGTCCAATTAATTCAGCATATATTTACTGAGTACCTACTATGCCAGGCTCCAGGTCAGGGGCTGGAGATACCATTATATGCAGTGTGGACACAGCCTCTGCCCTCATGCGGATTATTAACTAGTGGAAGAGACAGGACTTAATTGAACGAAAGACAGATGTAGGATGGGGCTCCGATACGTGCGTGGCCCTGCGTGGGGCCTTGGGAAATAGTTGTTGAATCAGTGAAGTAATCACACAAATACACAGTTTTAAATTATGTTCAGTGCTCCTGAGGGGCCCATGAGAGCGTCTACAGGAAGAGCTATAATGAATGAGACGAGAACCCAGGGTGGGGCCTTGGGGACGCCCACGTTCAGAGCCTGGTGTGGAGGGCAGTGTAGCTCTTGAGGTCCCTTCTAGCCCTAACAGACCCTGATGTCCTCTTAGCCCCAAGATTCTCAGAGTTAATGAGGGATCCTGCTCTCTCCGGAAGTCATAAGAGAAGTTACCTATTTCACTTTGTATATCTTTTGTGTTCTTAGAGTTGGTTAATCTCCATTTGAACCCACGCATTATGTTAATCAGAAATTCCTTAAAAATGATGGTTCTTTTAAAAATATTATGGAAGGTTCTTTCCTGTACAGGTGGGTACCTGGTAGCCCAAGACCAGCTCAGTGCCTCTTCCCTGGTGCCCCACTCTCCCCAAGCTCGTGGCACTTCTTCCTCTGGACTCCCTAGCACTTGTGGTCTCTGCGTCCCACAGTGTGTCTGTGTCCTCGGCCGTCTTTCCGTGGGTCTTTTCTGAAAGATTATAAGCAACGATAACTGGAACGGAAGGCATGGGATTGTTTGTGGATTCCTGGAACACTCGTCATCACAGACACCTGGAAGAAAAACCTGCACAACGTGGACAAGGAAGGATCATGTTTTCCTGAAAAGAAGACACGAATTCCCTAGCCTTGCAAAGGTTCTAAGTTCAGATGTGCTTTGGAGCATTTTTCATTTCCTGGAGCACCCATTTCTAGCTTATCTGCCTCAGGGCCATTCTCCATTTTCTCTTCTCTCCCTGTACCCTCTGGTCATCTTCCCTTTTTAGAGAAAAATCTTTTAGCTGCAAGTTGGAACAGAAAAACTTATTAAAAAAAAAAAAAATCACAAGCCTGAAGTTTCCATGGCAAGTTGCAATGGAAGTAAGAAATGGTGTCAGGGTAAGTTAGCTTTGTTCTGGTTTCCCTTGTTTTTTATCAATGCCAGTGGCAAACGGCGATTGCCCTGGACCTGTGCTAAGTCCGTGGAGATTTGAGGGTGACCTCAGGAGTGGTTTACTATGTGTGTTTTGATCTTTCTTTTATTGACTTGGGTGTATAGGAAACAGTAGATTTCTTCGCTCTTTCTTTCATAAATTTCTTGTAACAATGATTAAGGTGCTGAAACAAAAAAGGTTCACAGTCTTCTCTGGAAGAGGACAGAAGGAAAGAGTAAAAAGGAGGGGAAAAGGTAGATTAAACAGGATAGGAAACATTTCTAGTGAATGTTTCTAACCTTGCATTTGTGTAGTGTCTCTTACCCAGCTCTGTGTGTGTCTCTTATGTTCTTTCCTGAGTTTCGTGGCAGGGTTCCAGGCATAGCAGAGCTGCAAATCTTTTGCAAATTTGCATATCCCTTTTATGCACAAGCGAATCGATGATGAACAATTGTTCTCTGTTGTTGGACAGAGGCCCAAAATCCATACGGCTCTGTGTGCACTGGCGAAACTTCATCTCAGAACCCTTATGTGCGAGCCCGCCCTAGCTGGAGTGTAGCGACAGGGCCTTACTCCGACAGGGCGCTCAGTACATATTGTCGGATGGGTCCCCAGAATACCAGCCTGAAGCCGGGCAGTTTGTGTCCCAGTCTGTCCTATCATTCCTTTCAGTGTGCTCCGGAAGGAGCACCAGGGAAGAAGAACTCGGCTATGTCTGTACATCCCGGCTCTGTGGCTTCGCTTTCCTTTCTACACTTGGCTGTTTCTGTGAAGCAGTAGAGCCAGCCAGGCAGGACATAAGGTGGGCCTGGAACATTCTGGAACACTGGAAACTTGATGACATGGGAACAGCTGTTTCTGCGTCTTGGGGCAAGGGCAGGTCCTCTGCTTCGACGTGGTGGTGGGCGGTGCGGGGAGGGAAGCAGACACTGGCTTCAGCCTTTACTTCCTCTGAAGGCGACTCTTTCCTGACCTGTCGGTGACAAAAGGAGTCGCTGCAAACCACTTGGCTTTACTGAAATCGATTTTTGCTTAGGATTCTCCTTTAAGAAGATGCCAGACAGGTGAGCTGGGAGGGACACGGCTGACCTGCCTCTGTGTTGGGTTCCTGGAAGGGGTTGAAGAACGTGAGTGGAGATCTTGCAGTTGGTTTGCTTTTTCTCTGACTGAACGGCAGCTGTTTGGATCCAGCCCTCCGATTTTGCCACATTAATTTTGTATTTCATTTCTCGCCCCATAGTTGTGAACTACTAAGAAGTTTTTGAAAGGAGAAGCAGAAAGGGAGGTGGTTCTCGACTAGCTTCTCAGGAGACAGTCTTCTTAGCATCATTCTGTACAAAGGTTTGTTCTTTCTGTCCAGTGACAAGGTCAGGATAGAGGGTCCCTCTTAGTGTTGAGCCAATGAGTGTCTGAGGTGCACGTGAAGCTGTCTTGGCGTGATGGCCAATAGGGGTGGAAAGGCAAAACCAGTTTGATCACTGGCCACAGTCTTGCAGAGCAGGGGGAGCTTTGAGAACCATCTCTAGCAGCCAGACCCCTAAGAGTGAAGCTCGACTTTGAGAGCATTTATAGACTAGAGCAACGAGGAGAACTAATCTCGTAGTAATGCGATACGCACAGGCCGTGAGAAGGCATGCAACGTTTCGGTTGCCAGGCCCTTGATCTGTAACGCTGCCGTTTGTTTACAAGCCCCTGCAGAAGGTCCGCGGCCCTCTTCAGAACCTACTTAGGACCCAGGAACAGGACGGTGTTAATCAGGGAATAAAGAGCATAAGGAAGCAGCACTGAAAGACTGGATCTGGACACTCAGCCAAGAGGCTACCGTTCCTTATGAGGGGAGGATTAACTGCTGATAAGCTCTCAATCATTGCAGGTACATATGTATTTGTAAGGTATTGCTTTACTCTCTAGGTCATTCATAGTGGTATTTTAAATTTTGTCAGGTAGCCATTTCATTTCTCTGACGTGTTGAAAAACATGTTCAGGTGCTGTTAATATAGACCCTAACTGGGATGTCAAAATCCTTGTGCAGGTGAGGGACTTGTCATGCCACACACACACAAGGGCTAGACCTTCAGTGGCCAGGACGATGTCAGTCCTGTAGCTTCGTTGACGTCTTTGCTGCCTGTGCGAACACACGTACACACTCCCACACTTACACCCCTTTTCCCGTGCTCTTGCCATCCTCAGTGGAAATGGTACTGGGTCCTGATGGGACTTCTCAACGTCCTCATTGTCTCCTGACCATCTTGGTGATGGGCGTAGATCCCAACCTCTGTTTATTTCACGTCCCTCATTTAAATCTCATAGATGTGCTCCAGAGGGACCTGGAACCACGAGTGTGGAAGGGGACGTGAAAGGCTTTGAAGGTGGTAGGAACCTATTGTTCTGTGGGTGCCTTGGACTGTGTTTTTTCAGGTCTTCCATTCTGGTGTTGCCCCCAGGATGATTTTATAGAGATGTTGGGAGGGTGTGGGTCTTTACTTTTTTAGAACGTACCGAGTTAGCCTTCGTCTTCATTGGAAGGACTTCAGCAGTTTGCAGACGGGAAAGTAGCCTGGTAAATTTCTGATCCTCGTCCAGCTGTTACTGCCAGTCTGGTTGTGAAATGTGACGGGACCATGGCCAGCTGTGTGATGTTGAAATATGTTGCATCTGAAATTACTTTCCGTCCTCTGCATTGCTATGTGAATTAAGAGGAAAGACTGGCAGTGGTCAGGAGGTCTAAATCACAGTTTGAATCTGCCTAAATAGGATTTATTGGTTTTCTGTTAATCACAAGACATTCTTCAGGGGGCCCTTTACAAGTGGTTGCGAACGTGACATTCCAGCTTGAGACTGTGCTTGGAAAAGGATAATTAAAAGTATGATGTAGGATATAGATGACAACTAGTATTGATAATCTACTCCAGGGTAGAGCTCAGATGAGACAAGAAAATTATGGTCCTGGATGTCTGCCCTCAGAGAGATTAGGACTCCAGCCCAACTCTAGAAGACAAGACAGGGTTTGAATCATGGAGAGAGCAAGGGAAGAACATTTTAGGTGGGGGAATGACAGACAAAAATGTGGAGGTGGGAATGGATGAGGTGTGTTGGGGGACAGTATGCAGATTCTTGGAAGAGTGGGTTTATATACGTCCTAAGAGAATAGGTAAGACCAGATGGAAAAGTCGGATGGGCACATATCATGCTGCTTTGCGTGATAGGAAACTCAAATTGGCTTAAACGATAAAGACAACACATTGACACAACTGGAAAAAGGCCTGCTTTTCAGGTTGCAGACATGGTTCTCTAGGGCTGCCTTCCTATCCCTGGATTTCCTGTGTTCGCATTAAAGCTGACCACAGTAGCCAGGGCTCGACATTTCTTTACTCACCTCTGTGACCATCAAACAAAATACCTGAGATTTGTTCTTTGGACCAGTCTTAACTATCATGGCAGCCAGGGGGGAAATCCCACTTGCTTAGAACTGGGTTTCTGCTTATCCGACAGCGAGTCAGAATGGGGGTGAAACTGTGCTGCCTAGGTTATGTCAGTAAAGGTCAGTCTCTTTGGGGCCAATACCCCCCAAATCCTGTGGCCGCTATATAGTGATTGCACAAAGGAAAATCTAGAAAGGCAGAAAGGAATGGCAGGATAGAAGATGCATTAACAACAAAAAGATGACCACCCAAGAGTAAAATTGAGAGTGGATCTGAATCCTAGGGTAAATGATCTTGACTGTAGACTTTGTTCTGTACGCAGATCCTCTTGGGGTTATTACTGTACTTGCGTTGGTCCTCGATGATAAGAACGTTTAATGTTTTTCTTCTTGCCTCAACTACATCTGCTTATGCTCAGAAAAGTTCTTCGGTAACAATTTGCCTTCTCATCCTCATCATCTGTTTTAGCTCCTTACAAGGACTGTATGTGCTCAATTAGCTGACTTTTATTGAGACCCTAAAGAGTGGCAAACGTGAATGGCTCTGGAGGGCTACCTTTCCTCCTTCCTCTTATCCCAGTTACTTAATTCCATTGAGTCTTCCATTTGTTCACATTGACATTAATCACAAATTACACAGACTTGCTGGTTTAATAGTGCCATCCATCCATCCATCCATCCATCCATCCAATGGATTCCTACCATGTGCTTGCAACTGTGCTGGCCACTAGGGGTGAGTCCAGGTATGGCATGTGGTCCCTACCCTTGAGGTCCCTTGTTGGGGAATCTGACAAATCCATAATTTTGATTTTACGTGGTATATATTGTATGTAGTATGCTGTGGAAGTTTAGAGAAGAGAGATTTCTCTCAACTGGAGGTGTTGGCCAATGGGACATTTCCTAGTGGAGGTGATGTTTAAAATGGGCTTGGAGGAGGAGATTGGGCAGTGGGCAGGTGTTAGAGCAGAGGGAAATGTGGTAAATCAATCAAAGCTACAGTAATGCCATTTCCAGGAAGCCACAGGTGTTATCTATGGCTGGGGGTATAGTTCTTAAAAAACTGGGAGGTGGAATGGAAATGCAGATTCCCAAGCCTTCCCCCTGAGTTTCTGATCAGTAGATTCGGAATGTGGTCTAGGAATTGCATTTTAATCTTCACCCCTCTAGCCGGTTCTGATGATGGTGATCCAAAGAGTACCAGCCTGGGGAGCAGAGTGTGGGTGTGGGGCTGGGAGGGTTGAGGGCTGGGAGGGGCTGCAAGTATAGGCTGGATGGGGAAAGAGCAGGAGTCTGGAGAGAGAGGCCAGAGAGGTTAAGGAAGGATGGAGGAGAGTTTCCAGGTCTGAGTGATCACCAGGACCCTGTAGAAAGTTGAAAGCATCAGCCAGCAAAGCATATCACTTCCAATAGAACATACTTACAACAGGAAATAATATCGTAGGATTTTTTTTTTTTATGATTGAGCTAAAACATATGTACAGGAAAAAAAAAAAACTGTTGAAATAATGACTTGGCTTGAAACTCATGCAAGCGAGAATTCAGGTTCCAAACTTCAAGTGCAGTTCTTAGTCTAGTCTGCCTCCCAGTTGGGAATTATTTATCTTGCTATATTAGCTCAGTGATTTTGGAATACTCCTGAGTAACTTTGGAAGCCACTCTACAAATTGCTTGATTCATTATTTAAAAATAGGATCAATTCAAGATTGAATAAATGTGTAATACTGAATTCACATGGGGGGGCATGGAAGGGGGTGGGTAGCATCTATATAGTTAAGGATATTTGGGGGGAACCACTTAAATTGGTCCTCTTTTCATAGAATGATTAAGACTTAGCATGCCATTGTAATTTTCTTCCTCAGGGTAACCATAAGAACCTTCTCAAACTGTTCTTGACTTACTCTGCAAACTGCTTGGAATGAGCTGAGTTTTTCATCTCATGGATGGTATACTATAGACTACACTTTACTTCCTGTGCATTGATAATTTTTATTTACTTGGTGTTAAAACAAGAACTAGATTTCAGACTGGCTCTCTGTTTTACGTTATTGTTGGCGTTACCCAGTTACCATCATAAGCTCAGTGGAAATGACTGGAAAAGCCACGCTTTTCAATATAGCTTTTAACTACTCTGTATCTTCAATTGCATTTAATAACATTCATTAGATAAGTTTAAAAATAAAGGGCCACTAAGCAGTGAAGCATGAGAAGTGCTTCATCCTTGACATTTAAAATTATTTATTGTTTTCGGCATTAGAGTGTGGGTTGATAGAAGGTACGGGAAGATACACTTTAAAAAAAATATTGACGTTAGTAGGTCAGGTAGCACAGGATTTCTCAATCTTGAAACTGTTGACTTTTTGGGCCAGATAACTCTTTGTTGTTGGGAGCTGTCTTGGATGTTTTGCCACATCCTGGTCTCTACCTACTAGACCTAGTTTTGGCAATCAACAAAAGTCTCCCAACATTGCCAAATGTTCCCTGGGAAACAAAATAACCCCTGGTTGAGAACCACTGAGTTAGAAGAGATAAGAAAGCTTTTTTATGGACTGTATTTTTACTCTGTTAACCTATCTTTTGAGAATTTTAACTGTTAAAGTAATACATACAGGTTGATTCTTATTATTCGTGGATTCCATATTTGTAAGTTTGTCGACTTAGTGGAATTTATTTGTAACCCCCGCACCAGTACTCTTGGCACTTTCGCAGTCATTGCGGACACGCAGCAAAGTATTTGACTGGATCAGTATGCATGTTCCCAGCCGAGGTCAAACGAGGAAACGTCTGTCTTCTTGTTTTAGCTTTCATAGTGTAAACAAGTGTCCTTTTTGAAGTATGATTAATGCCATGTTTTTCACATTTTTATACGTTTTATTGGTGATTTTGCTATTTAAAATGACCTCCAAGTGTAGCACTGAAGTGTTGTCTAGTGTTCCTAAGCTCAAGAAGGCTATGATGGGCTGGGCGCGGTGGCTCACGCTTGTAATCCTAGCGCTCTGGGAGGCCGAGGCGGGTGGATCGCTCAAGGTCAGGAGATCGAGACCAGCCTGAGCAAGAGCGAGACCCTGTCTCTACTAAAAAAAATAGAAATGATCTGGACAACTAAAAATATATATATATAGAAAAAATTAGCCGGGCATGGTGGTGCATGCCTATAGTCCCAGCTACTCGGGAGGCTGAGGCAGGAGGATCGCTTGAGCCCAGGAGTTTGAGATTGCTGTGAGCTAGGCTGATGCCACGTCACTCACTCTCACCCGGGCAACAAAGCGAGACTGTCTCAAAAAAAAAGAAGGCTATGATGTGCCTTAGGGAAAAAATACAGGTGATAGATACGCTTTGTTCAGGCATGAGTTACAGTGCTGCTGACCATGAGTTCAGTGTTAATGTATTGCCAGTGTGTTAAATAAGGTGTCTTTAAACAAAAACGCATATAAAACGAGATTATGTATTGATTGGTTGACACAAGTGTGACCACAGGCTCACAGGAACCTAACCCAGTATTTCCCCTGGGAGCAGTGGTTCAGTATTTGCTAATTCAGTGTTCGTAGAGACTTTTTAGAGCGTACTACTGCAAACAATAAGAATTCACTGTGCATTTTTTTCCTAGCCTATTTCAAAAGCCTACATTTTAAAGATCTCATGTGATATGTGATTAAACTTGATTGCTTTTCTTTATAAAAAATAACATACCCACATTATAAAAACTCGTAAAAGTTTTATACAGTTTTTGCTGAGTCAAGGATATAAATATCTTTAAATATCTTTCCATGCCTTGTGAAATAGGTTGTACTGATTTACAAGTCAAGCTTCAATGCATGTTTACCTGCATTATTTTGCCTTTTTCGTATTTTTAAAATAATGACAAAATTGATACATATGTGTTAGAGAAAATTCAAATCACACAGATATATTTAAAATACAACTTAAAAGTATTTCTCCTTTTAACCATTTCCCACTTCTTCTTCAATAGTATTAAGAATTTGGTACATGTTATTTCAAGCCTTTTTAGAAAATGCACATTAAAATAAATGCACTTATGCCTATAATTTAATATAAAAGGGACTGAATTACGTGTCCTTTGCATTATGCTTTGTTCCTGCATATAGTTTAGGTGGAAAAATACTTCTTTATTTATAAAATACTTACTAAAATTACTTGTCAAGAGAAATTACATAAATGATGCTTGTGTTTATAGCTGTTGTTTAATTTTTGTACTATGCAGTTAGCTTATGCTCTATCTTTTAATCTAATCTTTTTTTTTTGTCTGTAGCTAAAGCTACAGAACATAACACAAATTCAGTCTTGCAACTTTTATTATTTTCTGTCACTAGTCTTGACAGAGGATTTCAAGAATTCACTTTGCTGATAGAAAAGCAGTTAATGGCTGTCTGCAATCGGTAAACATTATCTAGGATCAGTCAAGATGCTTAATCTGCATTAGTACAAGAGATGTTTGTGGCATGATTACAATGTGCGGGAAACACTTCAGTGTCCAAGCAGTTCTCTAACCCTCGCCCCCTCACCGTGACAGGAGGAAAGAGGACATTGAGGGTGGGTTGGTGCTCACTCGTGTGTTTCAGGCAACAGAGGGACTGCTTGGTATGACTGGAATTCCTGTAGATGAGATTCCCTTGATACCTCATGTGAGGAAGTGAGACCTTGTACCAGCTGTTGATACCAGATACAGAATTTTGATTGGGTTTTAAACCCTGCTTATATCAGGAAGCTATAGTTTTAACTTAAGATGACTTAGAGATAGGTAATAAAAATGCTCCTGGGAGAAACTAAAATTTTAGACTAAAATATTAGTAGTTTTGACGATAGAAAAACTCAGGAGAACTGCAGACCTTTGACATGAGTGGTATCAGTTATTTCTAGGACGGTGGGACAGAGAAAGATTTAGGGTTACCTGTTTATTATTTAGAAAAAAATAAAAATGACTTTACCAAGGCCAGGAAAGATGACTTTTCTGGAAAGAATGGAAAAGTCTGGGTAACGCTACTGACTAAGCTCAGGGGACAAGCTGCCCAACGGCTGGGCATCAGTTTCACCAAACGAGGAGACGGGCCTGGAGTATTTTTAAGGCCCGTAGGATTCTGGTTTCCAGTAAGAGAGTTTCACTCACACGATAACTTCACACCTCAGTCCCAAATTCTACACTCCAGCAAGATTCCAGTAGTTCTCCTTGCAGGTGTGAAGAAAACGTAAGGGTTTGGCAGTGATGGGGCTTTAAAAAAAAAAATCTTTTATACTGCATTTGCTATGAAAAATTCACTGAATTTTTGAAGTTTGTAAACTCTATCCAATTTAGAAAGAAAAAAAAACCTCCATGCTTCCCCCAGGTTAGGAATTATGAGACCTCTTCCCCAGGATGGTCTTAGCTTACTCTGGGATGATGATTTGTTTGTTTACTAGTATAGGCGTTCAGATAATCATCTAAATCCTAGAGGCACACCCTTTGAAGTGCATAGTTTCTCTTTTAAAGAGTCTATGGGAGAGGCACCGAGGAGACTGTTTAAAGGAAAATATTTCAGATAGTTGTCCACATTCCTCTCTTAATTTTATTCCTGAAAAATAGCAAGCAAACCTTGTTTTTACTCCACTAATTTTTAATTTGTAAATATTTAACAAAGTACTCAGTTGAAGTGCTTCTTTATTGCAACTTTTTGGTGAAACTTTTTTATATATAGCAATAATATTTTAATTCCTGTTTGTTATAAAAGACTTAAACATTATAGAAAGCTTTAGAGCAAAAGTAATAGATCAGGTTAATCATGTTCCTCCTCAAAAAATTCTTTGTGCATAGTGTCGCTTTGTTGCTGTCTTTGAACTTTATGAAATATGGAAGGTTTTAACTGTTTGCCACATCAGCGAATTTTTCTGTCTTCTGGGTTTTGTAAATATAAATGATATTTTTTGTACTTTTCTGGTAGTTTTATTTTTTAATATTTATATATCCTGTTTATCTACAATTTGTTTTTGTGTATGATGGTGATAGGGCCGTAACTTAATTTTTATATGAATATTTACTTTTTTCCATATGATATATCAAACAGTTTGCTCTTTTTGTACCCATTTTAAATGATGTCTTTAACGAACCCTAATATCTATGCATTTGCTTTCTGTACTCTCTAGCTTGTTCTAGTGATAATAGAATGTTTATTTCTGCGATGATATCACACTATTTTTGTTACTATTGCTTTACAGTATGCTTAGTTTTATCACCGTTTCCTTTCATAATTTGTTTATAAAAACATTTTTTAGTCATCCTGAAGCTTTTTCTCTTCCAGTTGGACTTTAGAATTAACTTTATAAGTTGATGTTGGTTGGATTACATTGACTTTATAAACTGTTGAAGGGAGAATTGCTGTCTTATGGATATGGAATCTTCCTATCTGGGAGATGGTAGTTCTCTTCATTATTTGTATCTTTTATGTAAATTTAAAATAAGACGGATTTGGCATATTTATGGGTAGGTTTATTTCTAGGAATTTTCTTTTTTTTCTTTCCCTCCCATCATTCCTTCTTTCCCTTCTTGCTATTAAGATGGAATTTTTTTAATGCCGTTTTCTAAATGGTTACCGTATCTGACCATCTATAATCCACTTGATTCTAGGCAGATAGGCATTTCATTTGCAAATATTCAACATTTTACTGCCTTCTTCCTAGTATTTTATTTCATTTTTCTGTTTGTGTGGGTCAGAGGGTGAAATAAAATGTTGAATAGTAATAGCAGACATCCTTGTGTTCTTCCTGAATTTAATGGGGTACTACTTGTGATTCACCATGTGTTTGCTCATTTCCATACATTGCTGATTTACTTTATAAGGAAATACATGACTTATAAGAAAGTATCAAATTAACTATAATCATGGAAAATATTTAAGCCATTTATTTTGTTTCCCAAGTGATTTGGCAGTGATGTGAGATATATCAAGGTTTAAAAAAAGGTTTTATGATTCATTAAGATTCTCCTGTTTGTCTCTTCTCTAAGGAATTCACAACGGTATAGGAGCATGTTAAAGCATTTGGAGACTTACTAGAGTGTAGAACCACTGAAGAAACCTTGGGAACACACTTGGAGCAAGGTTGACTTACATGAACCTCACTGCTTTGTCTGACTTTTCTGGAGGAGGGTGGAGGCGGAATAGAAGGCAGTGCCTGGGCTGGCATGGAGTGTTCAGATGTGGAAGTCACGAAGGAAGTCTCTGAAGGCAGATGGAGGCACATTCTAAGTGGGCTCTGAGAAAACTGGTGGGGTTGAAATTCGGAAAATCTTTACTAATTGTCAGATCCAAAGGGACTTTGAGGGCTGTGTGGAAACACTGAATTTAAAGATGTCAAGTACCAGATATTCGAGAGGAAGAGAATGACACACCAGATGTACGATGTGCTGGCCCAGGACCCAGGCACTTGCACGCGTTGGGGTCCATACCTGTGTTGCCGAAGGAGTGGGCTGGCAGGGTTATAGCCAAAGGCTCAGAACCTAACCTCAAATCAGAACCTAACCTCAAACCTTGTAAACAGTCATTCTTTTGTGCTAGTCAATTGGGCTGTCTGGGAACACTTTCATTAGGTAAATTTGAAATTGCTATGTGTGCCTGAAAGCCATAAGCCCTAATACCTTTAAATGAAGGGTTTTACAGGGATGATTTCCGGAGCCCTCTGTGTTCTGCAGGGGTGCCTGGTACCTGCAGAGTGGTAGGGCTCCCAGTCTCACCCCCCATCTCAACCAGAGCCACTCTGCTTTTATGCATCTGCTGCTTATTGGGCTTCTGCGGAGAATTACATTTGAAGAAAAGATTTTGTTGCTAAAAAGTTTGAGAGCTATCATTGTAATTCGTTTACCGATGCATGTTTGTCTGGGTAATATTGATCTTGCATAACTATGGGCATTTGGTATTCCAACTTAATTGCATTTCTCCAGGAAAATTTTCTTGCATGCAGGATTTAAAAATGATTTCCTTATGTATCTAATGTAGGCCTTATGGCATTTGGAGTGTGCAAGCATGTGACTGGGCCAGTTGCGTGCATATCATATTTCCTCTGATAAATGGTGAGCTTCTTAGACTTGCTTGTGTCTTATTTGTTTAGGTTTCTATCTCCGACCCTTTCTCCTGAATACCTATCACATAAGTTCAGGACGTATTAATAGTTCCTGTGGAGGAAGAAAAATAATTTTTTTCCTCAACCCTCATAGGTTCTTAGTTGGAACAGACCCCTGTAACAAAAGACAGGTTAACAAGAGCAAAACAGAAGTTTATTAACACGTGTGTTTCATATCGACATGGCAGACACCAGGGAATGGGTAGTTTTCAAAGAGGTGGCTTCGAATTCCAGCTTACATAGCATCTTCAACAAAGAATAGTCAATTTTTAGAGAAGCGAAAGGATGAAAGAAAAGGACTTTGAATCTCTAGATGTGGCAACTTGGGGGAAGGCAAATAACTGTCAGATAAAGGCTAGGTAGTAAAGCTTGTAGCTTGCTAATGTAGATTCCTCTGGTACCATCTCCAGGTGGAGAAGGATCTAAAGCTATCTACGTGGTTAATCTTGGCTCTCCCAGGTGGAAGAGGGGGCGGGATACCTTTAGTCTGTAAACCCATGTCCTGCTTTTAGGCAAATAGAAGGCAGAGAACTTCTCCGTATCTGCTTCTTAATTGTCTTCGGTACAGTAATCCCTCATATTTTGGGGCAGCCTATTCTGGTCTCCCGCATTCCTGACTGGCACCCCTATGAATGAACACGTCGTTTCTCTTTGGCTAGTGATGTCACCGAGAAGGCAGGACAGGAGAAGTTTAGAGGGGGGAGTCCTCCAGCAGTATGACTTCCCTCTTGACTCTCAGCGTGCAGGGCAGTTGCTAAGAGAGCTCTAAATAGCCTCTTCTGGGGATTGCTGCATTTTACTAAGGTCACCAAAAATTGAGGCAAGAGCGCTTGCCAGCAAAACCTCTCCCAGGTCTGCGTGGGCTACAGCCTAAGTAACTGAGGCCAGCGGATGTGGACTGAGCCCAGAGGAATTGTGGTAAGGAGGCCTTGTTTCACAGTGGGATTATCAGTGTCGTCCTCGGTGTTCAGCTACACCCTTCCTACTCATCATGGCCAAATCGGAAACCTGTCTCCTGAGCAGCTCTCTCTGGCAGATCCAGCCCATAACGAGCTCTGCTCTCCATTCTTCAGCTAGACCACGTGTATTTTATCACTAGTATTTTCTTGCACCTGTGCTGCCATATTCTGCAGCTGGCCAGTAAGGGGCTGTGTCTTCCACACCGGCTCTGAGGCAGCACTGTTGGTCACAGCACCAGATGCATACCGAGTGCTTACGGCTCTTTGGCAGTAGAAACCCATCCATACCAGTTTGGTAAACAGGGAAATCCTCTGTATGTCTTTGGAAACAAAGGGTCTTGGGGATCACAGGAACAGGGCTGAGACACTCAACGTGTTCTCCTGGGCTCTCACTTCCCTGGTCTCTGTTTTGCGGTGTGCTTTATCTTCTCATTGCACAGATGAACTTGCAAGATCATTATTACTTACCAGTTTGCCCTAGCCCTCTGAGGTTGTCCCAGTATTTGTGACTTCCTCATTGTCCAGCCACTCAGCTAGAGTTCCACCAGTGAGACTGGCTCAGTTACTAGGGAGAATCCCACGGGCCAAAATTGGCCAATTTGAGCCAGACCACACTAGTATTGGGTCCCTGGCCTGGGAATGGATTAGCTGCCACAGGGTCAGCCTCCACCCCTGCCCAGATGGCTTTGGTGGGAGTAGAAAGGTAGGGCATCCAAAGCAGCTCCTTTGGGCTGGGCAGACCACAATACACATCTTACATTGTTCAAGTATTTGTAAGATAAAGTGATTCATCCTATTTTCCAATTCTAATACTCAGTGTATCAAAGTGAGATTTTCTTACACCCCCGGTGTTTAGTTGTAAGAATTACCATCATTCTGGAGTATGTGTTCCAGATGACTACCGCTGCCCTGCTCCTCAGCCCTTCTTTGGGGGTCGGACCCCAACTGAATTGCATAATGAAGGTAAGCGTGGCAGGTCAGCACTGCCCTTCCTGCCAGGTGGCAGAGAGGAGAGCAGCTCTGCGGGTGACGGGACAGGGGGCCTTCTTCACCCCTTCCTGCTGGCTGAGTGTGCAGAGCTGCAGCTGAGCAGCTCAGGGGCTGCAGACACAGCCTGGGAAGTGGTCCCCGGCTTGCATGGCTCTTTCCGGAGAGTGGAAGCAATTTGCCTTTCCACTGGTACAGAATGTCCCTGCTTCCCACTCTTCTGCTATAGAAGAGGGAAGGGAAAAGAAATCATCGTTCTAAAACGAGAAAGAAAGAACTAGCCTCGTCCAGGGAAGTCAGGGTTCTGGCTGGGCTGTGCATTGCAACTGTACCAGACCCATGTGTTATTTTTGAGTGGCAGAATAATACGACTTGCACCTAATCAAGGAAAGGAATTCCAAACAAAAGCTTGGGTGGGGCTTCCTGGGCAGGAGCGTGATATTGTAATAAATGGGAAACAGTTCTGCAGTCCAATCTCTGGTCTGATTACACAAATTATAGCAGAGGCCCTGTTTTCAAAGGAATGTAACACACCCCACCTCGGCCCCTCCTCAGCGGGCGTGTCCGCATTTCCTCAAGTCCTCTCCTTAGCAGTTAATGCTTTTGCCAGAGGAGCCCAGGGCCCCATGCAGAGGGAATAACTAGGATGCCTTCATTAGGGCCTCTGCCTTGGGGCCATTTACAGGTGAGTTTAACTAACCTTCGGGTCCTTTAGGGACTTGAGCACCTGAATTCTCCACCCTTCTCCTGCATTCCTGAACAGAAAGTGAATGCAGGAGTCTGGTTTTCTAGTCATAATTGCAAACATTTCCAAGCACTACTGAGCCAGGCGCTTTCTGTGGGTAGAAAAAAGCATTTACATGAAAAATCTTTTCTTGCAAAATGAGCATCATTCTCCGCACCCGTGTCTGGTGGCTGCTGCGGTCCTCAGTGTCCAGATTCCAGCCCGGCCTCCTCTCCTTCCCTTCCCGACTCCCTGGGCTCAGCCTGCGGAGCCACATGAGGGTTTCCACCTCCCTCTGGAGCTCTCTCCTTGCCACTCCCTCTCGTAGTGTCCCGCCTCCTGCCTCCCACGCTTACCCTCTTGTCTCTCCTTTCTCCCTGGTCTTCAGATCCAAACACCCTCTCCCTTGAGGAGGCTCCCCGCCCCGCCCCGCCTGAGCCCCCAGCCTCTCTCAGCTCCCCAGCGCTCCCTGCCTTCACCTTTTCAGCTCTTATCTCACCCAGTGTTAAATGATGCCTTTACTTCTTTTTCCTTTTTAATTTACAAGCTCATTGGGGCCAAGGACTGTCCATCTTCAAATTCCCAATACCTGGCCCATGAGAGATACACTTGAGTAGTTTGGGGGATAGCCTCTTCTCTTACTAATTTTGTTTTTTTCTAGAGCCAATTTATGCCCCATATCAGATGTATTTGTATCATAGACCTATCTATTTAGGATCTTAAAATTTTTTTTTCTTTATATTGTTAGATCCAGTTCCCCTCGGCCCCAGGAACAGAGAGGCAGAGTCACCGAGGCTGCAAATGGCAAAGGAGTTTATTGGCTAGCTCGAGCTAGGGTCCAAGTCCCAGAGCACCAACGCAGTGGCCTCCCTATGGACCAGGACCCCGCCCTGGGGTAAAAGTGAAGCTTTTATTCTTTTTTTGCACACGACACACCGGTGGCGCA
>CAUYSK010070580.1:0-37830 GCA_963575035.1 Avahi laniger
ATTCACCAATAGCACTATTAGACATCTATCCAAAGGAACAAAAGACATTCTATAATAAAGACATCTGCACTTGAAAGTTTATGGCAGCACAATTCACTACTGCAAGGATGTGGAAACAACCCAAGTGCCCATCAATCCATGAGTGGATTAAGAAAATATGGTATATGTATACAATGGAATACTACTCAATTACAAAAAATTTTGGTGATCTAGCACCTCTTACATTTTCCTGAATAGAGCTTGAGCCCGGCCTCTGAAGTGAGGTATCACAAGAATGAAAGAATAGGCACCACACACACTTGCCATCAAATTGGCACTAACTCATCAACATTAAGGTGCTCACATGGTAGTAATATTCTTTAGGGATTGGGGATTTGGGGGTGGGTAAACTCACAACTAATGGATGTGGTGAGCATTGTAGGGGGGAAAGGGCATGGCTCAAATCATGGTTTGTGTGTGGCAAAGTCATAACATGTAACCAAAATGTTTGTACCCCATAATATCCTGAAATAGAAAAAAGAAAAACAGGTGATATAGTTTGGATGTTTGTCTTCTCCAAAGCTCATGTTGAAATTTAATCCCAGTGTTGGAGTTGAGAGCTAGTGGGAGGTGTTTGGATCTTGGGGGTGAATAGATAAATGAATAGATTAATGCCCTCCCCGGAAGGAGGGGGAGAGTGAAAAGTGCTCTCGTGCTATTAGTTCTCTCTGGTTGTTTAAAAGAGGCCGGTACCTCTCTTCTCTCTCTTGCTTCCTCTCCCACCATGTGATCTCTGCACACAGTTACTCCTCTTTGCTTCCTTCCATGAATGGAAGCAGCCTGAAGCCCTCACCAAAAGCCAAGCAGATGTCAGCACCTTGCTTCTTGCACAGCCTGCGGAACCATAAGCCAAATAAACCTCCTTTCTTTTTAAATTTCCCAGCTTCAGGTATTCCTTTATAGCAGCACTAAACAGACTAAAATACTGGGCTTCTCCTCAGAAAGAACTGAGTTCAAATCTCTGTTCACCCTTTCATGAATATAACCTATATAACCTCAAGCAAGTTATTTAATCCATTTTAAATAAGAATCCTATATCCCTATATCATTTTAATTCCTATTGTTGTGGGAGTATTAAAGTGCAAGCAAATGCAGAGCAATGGGAGCAAATTAGGTGCCTAGTTAGTACCTTATACTGATTTCCAAGTGTTACTCATTCCAAGCCTGTCTGCACTTGCCTCAGTTAATGAGAATTTTAATGTCTGTCAGTTCAGGACAGAAGAAAAAATATTGCCTATAAAGCAAAAGAATGCACAGTGCAGTTTTGCTTCCACAAAGCACCTTCTTTTATCTAATCAGCATAGTTGAAGAAATAAATTTTATTGCAAAAAACAGAAGCATTACATTAACTTTGTGCATAAACAGAGTAGCAAAGTGAAAACAAACAGACATAACCAGGAGTGTGACTCTCATTTCTGAAACCACAGAATCAATCCATGAACTCCATATAGCCAAATACACAAGACTTTCATGAAAGAATTACACTGACAAATGTATTCTCTCAGTTTGGTCCTTTACTTGCTTATGTTAGAAACAAGGTGTGGATATGCCTCATCCATATTCTATTTCACCTTCCCTTCCTTCCAACCTCCTTCCCTAAAACAATCCTAAGGAACTGAAAACAGCAAACTCCACCTTCCTCAATGATCATTTGATCTCATCACTGCAGTTAGCCTTTCTATCAAATTGCAAGTAATGCTCACAAATTTTATTCAGCCAGCCAGAACTGCCCCAATTCTAACCCAGTGCAGGCTCTAGCCTAAGTAGTCACCCCTCTTGAAAGTCTTACATTTTTATCTCTGGGATATTTTACATGCTATGCTCTGTAACTATCAGCATAGTTTAGGAAATGGATTTTATTATAAAAAGAAAAGCATTACAATAACGTTGTGCAAAACTAGACTGCCAAAGTGATAATGCATCACTATAAGCAGTAGATTAAAAACCTCAAAGAACAAATATGCAGAAAATTACATTTTTCCCATCAAGCTCTGCTTACAAGTCTCTTCCACAGAGGTTTCATAGACACTCTCCCACTGGCTTTATTCCCAGACATGCTCTCACTTCTGTGCAGCCTCCTACCTCTACAACACTCAGCACGTACTCCAGCTACATCTGTGGTTGGTAGAATGTGGGCTTATATTTGTCCATTCCTTGCAGGTGATTTTCTGTACTATTTTTATGGACTTCTCTGTACTATCACCCATTAAATGGCGGGGCAGGGGGGGTTGGTGTATGTGTAAGTCAGAGAAAAAGAGACAGACTTTCACCTTCTGCCATTTTCCAAATATGTAATAATTAAAGATTCCTAGAGGACCTGTGGATCAAGAATGCATCTCTTGTACTGGTTGTTGATGTGCCCAGATAAATATGGGAGGCCTTCCCTAAAAAAAGCCTACAATCTAATATGGTCAAATGTATTTTAAACTGCAGGTAGCTGTCAACAGAGTCATTATATTTCACTCATAAGTAATATGTTCCCTTGATCTGAAATAAAAATCTATAAAGTAACCTCTTTAAGTGAATAAACAAAGGAACATAGCATTTTCTGGTTGTGTAGTTTTAAAAGCTGTGCACGGTCTTTCTTCTTGAACTGCCACCCCATCACATTTGAGAAGAGTTGGCTGTTTTGTGCTTAGCTCCATCCATTTCTTTGACATCCTTTGACTCTGGACCGGCTCCCCAGCCGCCATCCTTCCTTGTCACAGAGGTCCTGCCAGTGCAGCTCATTCAGTAGCCATCATCACAGTGAACTATATCCCAGCCACTCCAGATGGAAGATGGGGATAAACAGCTCCCCCAAGAGTGTTCTCCGATGTGATGCCATCAATCAACCTGCAGCTGGGACTGAAGAACCACTCAGTGACAGAGCCAGCGACTTTCTGCCAAAAACAGCACATTTCTTAGTGCCCAGCTTCCTTCAAAAGAAAGCTGTCACTCTACGTGTTTTAGCATTCAAGACACTCTCGATACTTAATATTTATGCCCAATTTTATGCAAACATGACCATTAATATTATTCTTTTAGGTTTAATTTTTTTTTTTTAGTGCAACAGATAATTCAATTTGGTAACTGAATTTTCTTCCCTCTGAGAAAAAAAGGTCTTCTGTTTGCTTGTTGCTTTAACAAATCGTAACATAGAAAATCAAACAATAGGTTATTTTCCAATGCTAGTTGGTACATTTACTTATATTTGTGGTGCACACCCATTACCCTGTTAAAGACAGCAGTAACATCTGCTGACTGGTGACTTACAGCAGTGGTAAGTGGTTCATTTTTGTCTGCAAGTAGGAGACAGAGGGTGGTCCTTCTTTAAGCCAAGATCAAAATTGAGAGTGAACAGTTGGATCTCTGCAGCACAAGAGCCTTGGCACCCACATACTGCAGGGTAAACATCCTTGGATGACTGCCAGGGACGCTTCTCTCTCCACCATAATATGTGAGTGACAATGGTGATACAAGACACCACTATGGACAATATGAGCAAAAAATAGCCATCAGTGAAAAATAATAAACTCCATTTATAATTATAGCTTCTATTATAAAAAATATTAAAACTCAAGTTATTGCACTTGCTAACTTACTAACATTATTTAGGTTAAGCTTATAAAAGTCATTTCCTTGGAATAGAAAATGTGATGTCTAAGAAGACTATCTTCCCCTTAAAATTGTGCATAGTTTCCCTATTCTTTACAACTACCTTCTCCAAGATGCAGTGAGTCTCCCCTCTCCCAACATCCTAATTTGCAGAAAGTAGGAGAGTTCTCCTGAGCTCTGCAAATCCATCCTTTACTGGTTCAGTAAACTGATTTCCTTTTCTTCAATTAGATAAGAAAAAAGTCAGTCCACCTACAGATAAAGAATGTCTACTTTTACAAATGTTTTTCCATTTCTACACACACATACACCCACGCATGCGCGCACTTACTTTTGCTTCCATTAATTTCTGCTTCAACCATACAAGGAAATTCTGGGGAAATTAGACACAGAATGAGAATGTCATTAATACCATGTGTCTGTGTGTGTGCTAATGCACATGAGAGATTCCAGGTAGGAGTAAAAAACTATAAATCAGGGAGCTGGGATTGAGTCTAATGATGAGAAAGACAAAGAGATCGGCTTATGATAACTTAGGAACTGCCTGTGTCACATCGTCATTATCCACAGATGAGGACAGTGATGCACCCAGACATGAAATCACTTGCCTCATGAAGTCACACTGAACAGGCCAAAGAGTTTGGATTGTTCTATGTTGTAGTGAACAGCTGAAAGGAAAGCATTATGAAAATCATTTGGGAATAATCATTCTGCAAGATAGTATTAATATATAGTTATCCATTCCTTCTACTAGCATCTATTGAGCAACTAATACTTTCAAGTAATTAGGTGGCTTATGAAAACATAATTGAGTGCCTTGCATCAAAGGAGAAATAAGGTAAGCCTGTAAATAACCATAATATAAGGCAGACTATAGACCCAAGAGATATGTAAGTTAAAACTCACTGCTTTGCATTTTACATCAAGACAATAACCCACTTAGTAAAGGAGACAATAGAATATGAGATATAAAATTGGGAAATCTCTGAAACTCTACTATATCCAAACCAGTTTGATTCAGATCAATTGTACATGTCGTAACATATTATATTCAAGTTCATCAACAGTTTCCATGACATGTAGTGCCATTTCTAAAAATGATCTATACTTAAAGTAAAATTCTAAATATCCATCTTAAAAATGAAAAAGATGCTCCTCTTGGTAGATGCTGGATTTTTTTTTTTATAAATTCCAGAGCCTTAGATTATGCATAAAGTGAATTCGCCCTAGAAATTGATTCCTGAAGAAAAGTGTATAATCTTTTATTGAAAGAATCTTCACCAAAAGACCTGTAAGTTTAGGATTCTTCACAAAATAATGGGCCTTTTACTGCCTCAGAATAAGAATTTATTAAAAGACCAGGCCTTAGTTCAGGGCATTTGTTTTATTAAAAAGGAACCGGCAGAAATCCTTTCCTCTTACATAACCCCTTTAACACTCTCCACCACAGGATAGCACCAAATGGTACTTGCCCGGCTTGAACTCCCTTGTTTGAGAGGTGTTTTAACACTTTCAGAAGACATGAAGTTGTGTTGCTTCTAGCAAGCACTGCCACTTGGACTTTTGCTGATTCGGAGCACAAAGGCCTCAAAAGCTTAATACAGAGGCAAAATGTGTTAGAACTCAAACAAAACATGTTAGAGTCATTTACAGACTGAGAGGATCAGGTTAAAGATCATCTATTTATGAAGCATCTACATACATCATTTCATTTTATCCTCACACTGGTCTTGTGAGATGTCAGACAAGTATTAGAATTCCTGCCTCACAGATGAAAAAAAACAGAACTCCTTGACTAGGATTCCAAAAAAGGCCAGGAGAAAACTGGGACTCAATTTTAGGCCTCCTGGCAACCAGGCCTTTCTTCTTTTTACCTCTTCTTTTCATATTGAACAAAAGGCAAATTTTGTTCATTATAACATTTTTAAAACTTGACAAGAAGAGTCAAACACGTGCCAGATTTTATGTGATTATATCAAACTGGCACAAAAGAAGTATGCCTTCATTCTCTTCTCAGCTAGGGTATTTTTATTGAGGTAAGAAGCCAAAATACTTATAAATGGAATTCTTAGTGAACAAGTTAATATAAAATAAATTGCTAATTATGAAGTATAGCCAATAAGTACATTAGGTAAAAACAAATATGAAAGTTGAACCACAAAATGAACTTAAAACACAGCCCTCATGTGAGAATAGATTGACGGTTCCCACTAGCACTGGAAAATGGAAATTGTTTGGATTTTTCACTTAATAGGTAGGGGCAACAGGATTAGAAGTGAACAAAACTCTGGAGACAAAGACACTGCCTAGGAAGCCCTATTGCTGTTTGGATGTTCACTGCTGAAACTTCGCAGACACCAGAAAAAGTAGAGCAGAAACGCAATGTAAATTATTGAAGTGGTGCAGCCATTTCCTGAAGCAGCTGGGATCGTCTGTCCATAAAACATTAACATGACATTTCTGAGTTTTGACAGGTCGTTTGGAAGAGAAAGGGTAAAAAATATACAAGCCCTTTGGTGGGAATGGAGACATTTGTTCGGATAAAAACAAACAAGCACTGTGGCTGGTCTGCATGCCAGCTTCCACTGAAAAACAGGAAGAAAACATGAAAATTTAAAGCCCAACACTGAATTGGATTAAACTTGATTTGTTCACTATGATATGAACAGGCAGGATTAGAAGCATCCAAGGCTTTTTTCTCCTCCTTTACTCTTTCAAGAAAAATATCCTGCTGCCTGAACTATGCTCAGCATTTAATTTATGCCTCTAGTGAATAATTGAGTTGCATGTCCTTTGTACACGATGAATTAATGTGTTTATCCATCGTAACGAGAGGAGATAAAGGATAAAAAGTGCTAGCTTCTTCAGATGGCAAAAGGATCACTCCTTTTTCTAATAATGATTTTTCCCATTACTGGTTTTTAGGCAGAACCAGCCTTGCTTTTATGTAGACCATTGTGATATTGGCAAAAGACCACCTGCCACAGAATATATCCTCCACCAAATAATCACCCCTAGAAACCAGAATCACATCTTTGCATGTAGGCACTGAGGTTCCAAAAAGTTCTTGTCTTTAATGAGAACATATCTGTTGCAGTAAACATACCACAATGCCCTGAGTGTGAATTCTTTGTTCCCTAGGCCCTTTTCTACATGGACACTCTATACCCATACATACAAACCCAACCATGTTATACTTTCTCAAAGAAAGGTTTTATTAATGCCAAAATATCTTTATCTAGAATATTGCCTATAAAATTGAAAAATCAGAGCATTTGTTGAAACAGACTTCAAGACGTGTGGCAAGTAGTTTTGTAGACAAATGTTTTGGCACGTTGGCATAAAAATGGGCAGTGGGGCAATGCAATTCTTCAAATTCTCCATGTACAATATAAAAAGTAAGCCAAAGGAGGCAGTCAAATGACAAATAAACAGGTTAGTAATGGTTATGATACCAAGTGCTAACATCTACAGGGAATTTTTTTTGTAAGTTTTTAGAAGCTCATGTAATTAAAAACATAAAATTAATAAACTAAATTAGATTCATAGTTCCTCCATATTAATACATTTTTCTGAGAGTGACATCAAGATAGATTCATGGGCTATGCGATTGTTCCACAGAAATCAATTCTAAAAATGTCATTATTATACTCCAAAAAGCTTTCTTAAAATACTTTTATGAATTAAAAATTACTTATTTAGACTTTATGTGGAGTTATTTGTTTTCTCATCTCTGTGATAAGCATAAAGAAGCAGAATTATATATGAAGACAGGCCATGTTTTTTATTCTGGATTATGTTTTCTGCATCATTTCCAGGATTTGGTTTCCTACTACAATGGCACTCTTAGAACAAGAGTTGGGGCCATGTACTACACACCTGTATGTTCTGCCTTGTCCAAGCCCTGAGAATAATTTTACTCCAAGGTAGGAATAATATGATCATCTATGAAACCAATGTCTGAATCCTCATCTAATCCTCTCTGCTATTTTATATAATATTCCAGTAACAGTAAGTCCCTGTCATATGCCCCAGGTCCAGGGATAGGTCTCCCAGCCTCCCTTTCTCCCCATTTCTTTCCTTCACCAGTCCCCGGGTCTGTCCTGGCACTGCAATCTTGTTTTTCGACCCTAGCTCTCATAATTCTTTCTGTATTCCCTCTGCTAGTAACTCTTTGGAGTTATGTTAAACTTACTCGTCTCTAACTTTACCCTGGATATCCTGCTGGACCCCACCCGAACCTCTGCTCTATCTGAAAGAAGGTGTCAGTCCTGCCCTTCTCAGATTTGGCATTAACACCCATGTGCTGGTTAGGGCCATCAGTCCTGTTGCCCAGGCTTCTCTCGAACTCCTGACCTCAAGCAATCCTCCTACCTCAGCTTCCCAGAGTGCTAGGATTACAGGTGTGAGGCACAGCCTCCCCACTACTTTAAATAGTTTTAAAGAGAGAGGAGAGTGGCCTGTGTCGGATTCCTAGAAACTGAGATAAACTTTTCCCTCAGAGAGACAAGATAACACAGTGATTAAAGCCCCAGACTGAAAAAAACCAGAGACCTGGTAGCCCTCGATCTACCACCTGTCAACCTGCAAGTCACTTAACCTCCTGGAATAAAGATTTTAGCTATACAATGGGACTAATTATTTTGATGAACAAATAACTTATGTGTTAAAAAGCTCTTTTAAAAGTATGCGATGTTATAGCAATTTAGAAAATTAGCAATAATGAAATAATGCATCAAATAGTGGTTTCCAAATGTGGTTAAATTTAATGCTTTAGCAATTGTATAAGGCCTTTGAGGTTAGTGATACAAGAAAAGACAAAATTGAATGCTATCATAATCACAATCTTAGAAAAAACAAAATAAAAGCTCTTGAAAAATAATATGTTTCTCTTACATTTTATTTGTAGAAGGAAGATAGGTAACAGAAAATCATAAAGCATGGTTGATTAATAAGTACAAATATACAGTTTGACAGAAAAAATAAGACCTAGCATTTGATAGACTAGTAGGGTGACTATAGTTTACAATAATGTACGGTATATTTCAAATTAGCTAGAAGAGAATAATTCAAATGTTTCTAGCATAAAGAAAAGACAGATATTTAAGGTGATGGATATCCTGATTACACTGATTTGATCTCTACAAATTATATGAATGTATTAAATTGTCTCATGTACCCCAGAAAATAAATAAATTTAATTCTAAAAAAAAAAAGAAAATCATAGCTATGTGATAGAAAACCAACTTTGTGGGTCTTATTATGTACATTTTCTTCTTGTTTGAGAGAGAAGTTCAAGAAATCATGGGTAAGGGTTACATTTGCTGCAGACTTTGCAAGTACACATACTCAGATAAGCAGGGAGGAAATAGCATACATACAAGAAAAATAGGCAAAATTGTTAAATTATTTTCTTGGTAACTCATTAATACAGTGCTATATGTACTGGATGTTGTAGCTTCTCTTATGAGGTAAAAAGCATTCACCTCAAGTATTTTACTATGACACACCTTCAAAATGCTGGTAATTAGTGTAATGGCTTTTGCCAAGGAACAGAACATATGCAAGATGTATCCAGTGTATTTACAATTATTCACATCAAAGAAGTGCCAGGGTGCGTCCAGCTGAGCAGTGTGAGAGGCAGCATCCCACTGTGAGGCGACAGTCATTTGGATCCCTCTTTTACAGGGGTAGTGTACCCCAGTTGGTATCAGAAGGGTTCCTTACTGTTACTGCTTGTTCCTGCCTCCAGGACAGCCCCTTCCACAGCCCCCCATGGTGGGGCCTTCCATCCTGCAATGAACCATCTGGAGAGGAAAGGCTGGCCCCAAGTCCCCCTGGAAGTTGTTAGCGCCATGTTATAGTTGGCTCCTAGGGTCTCCAGGGAGTTGATCTCTTCACGGGCTTTCTTCCCATGTCAGGAAGCCAATTGTACCCTTCTCACTACACTGTCAGCTTCTACCAGTTCTCCAAATTAGAAGACTAATCTCTGAAGCGAACATGGGCCTCCCATGGGAAATGCAGGCTGCTACCCTGAGATTTCTTCTTAACAAGCACAATGACTGTGTGGCTAAATTTAAGGGGGGATGGGAATGGAAATCCTACCTTGTTTTCTTTGGGGAGCCTTTAAAAGTTCTAAATTTAAAATACATAGATAGATAACAAATAATAAAACAAGCCAAATAAATCTCACAATATAGTAGTCTAAGACCGTGAGCTTGTTGGTTAGAAAGACATTTGTGTTTCATCATTGACTAGCTCTGCGATCTCAAGCAAATTACCTAACCTTGCTGTTCCTCTGCTTTTGCAGCTGTTAAAGAGGTGTGTGTGTGTGTGTGTGTGTGTGTGTATTGAAACATCCATAGAAGCTACTTAGCACATAGAACTGTTAACTATTTGTATGAAGATAAAAGACATCAGAGAACTATTAATATTAGCTCTCCACAGCCACGCTGATTCATGAAAAGGATTTATCTAATATCCCTACTAGGTAGCAAGCCCCTGTATTCATTCCTAGGGAGAAAAGGCAAACAAAAAACCTTTCTTTCTCTCAGAGATTCTTTCTATATTGGTGATATGAGACTACACAATCCTAAAGCAGATTTTAACAGCAATCTTCCATGATTGCTGAACTTGGAACTAGGAAGTATCATAAATGACCATCTGGTCCAACCCTTTACACTGTTTAGATTCCTTTTCCTTACTGTCCTTACTGAACAAAAAAATATCAGCTCCTTCTATAATAAGATAGCTCAATATGACAGTCCTTAGAGAAACTTCAAGCTTCAACAAAATAACTGCTTAATGCATTACCGGTTACAAAGCCCTTTTCAAATGTATGTTATCAGTACCCTTTTCAAATAGCCTTTTTCCAGCTTGTTCACTTCACTGCCTCCTCCCACTGCTTAATGCCATGAGGCCTCCTCTCCTTCCCCTGAGTGTCACAGTACCTCTCCTCCCCAGCCAACCGCCAGGCAATGGGGGAGGCGATCTTAAGTAGGAAAGAAAACCTGCAGTTTTCATGTGTCAGGAAACTCAGGTGTAAGGGTCTCGTCCTCCTTTTTTCTGCAGTGCAGTTCTTACAAGAGACACAATTGTATTCGAAATTTCGAATCTGTGGTCTCTTTTCTACTGAACTAACAAGTGATCCTGTAGCCTGCCTGGGCACCAACATGCAGACCTCCACGAAACACGACTCCCTCTATAGCTGAGGCAGACTGCTAGCAACATCTTCCTGATACTGAGTTCAAGGTTGTTTTGTACCCCTAGTCCCATCTACCCCATTCCCACTCTGCCTGCTGTGGGTAACCACATTTTTTTTAATTCATCTATATTAGTTTGGAATTTCTCTACACAAATATAATTATATTTTCTTATTTCTTCCATTTTACATAAATACAGTATAATATGCTACATATACTATGGTGCACATTTTTTTTGCTTAATAATGTATCTTGAAAATCTTTTCCAGTTAGTACTTAGACAGTTTCCTCATTCTTTTTTTATAACTACAGAGTATTCTCTTATGAATATGTTTCACAGTTTATTTAATTAGTACATCCATTACAGACCGTTGCCCCAGCCCAATCTTAGACATTCAACATATCAAATTATAGACAGTCCTGAGCTGAATTCTACACTCTCCCAACTCATTAAACCTAGGCTGCATTAGCTTTAACGTTATCATGTTACTCTGCTGGTGTCATTAATATGCAAGCTTTTATAAGTAAAATGCTATTCTTTTCCACATGAAATAGTAATAAGTCACTTCACCTCCATTCTGCACTTAAAATGATTTATTTTAATATAGAGGGGAAATTTTGAATTTATCACCACTAAACTTCATTTTGCTTGTTTCAATTCATCATTCTCACAATCCAGCATGACTTCTTGAATCTGCACTCTTGTCAATCATGTTAGCTACTCCTCACAGCATGCACAAATCTGATAAGTGTGTTTTCTATTTTTATCCAAATAATTGATCTTCTTGCTCTACCAGAATAAGTCTCTTTCCTTAAGGCGAGATCTCCATCCTCATTCCCACAAAGCACCCTTTTTCCTGGGCCCTTGACTTCACCCCTTCAAAGTTCCCTGGTTTATGTTCCCTCTGTGAGTCCTGCTTTCCACCACACCTTCACAGTCCCCTCTCCAGGCATATGACTCATTGACTCATTCACTGCCCTTAGAATACTTCCCTTCCCTTCTGTATCCACCTTGGAGAAACTCCACTGGACCCTGCTAACATCCTAATTTATTTTCTCCCTTTCAGAGGTAAATTTCTCAAATGCATGGTCTATTCTCAGGGTCTCTATTTGCTCCCCTCCTGTTCTGGCTGCCACATGACTACCAACTCTCACCCCCAACTCACGAGTCTCCCTACCTTCTCTACAGATGTTGAAATATCGTCAATTTGGCAACACAGGGCCCAGATGCCTCCCTAACACCTGGTTGTTGTTGAGTAGCAGATGTCTGCTCTTGACAGAGCCTCCTTAAACTCACCACATTTCCTATTGTTTTACTCCCAAACCAATATACTCAGTGAGTGTCTTTGAGTTTGTGACCTCTGCTTTAAGGTAACAAGACTGAATTCTAAACAAATAAACCAAAACCATCTCTACGTGACCCCTTCAAAACATTCGTCTTTGCATAATACAAATGTATTCCAGCAACATGGCCACTGCTCAAAATATTTTAACAATCTGCTTATGGTGCATCCTTCAGTGTAATCTTAGTGGTCGCAAATATTTTTTTCCTAAAGAGTATATTTAAATTCATTTCATTAAAATTCATTTTAACCAAAAGTTTTTTGAAAACGTGAATGTTTAATTTGACGAATCATGTTTTTAGTAAAAAAAAAAAAAAGAGTAATTTACCTTTAGTAAAAAAAAAGATTAATTTTCTTGTGAAACTGTTTCAGAAGGCAATTCTGAAAAAAGAAATTAAAAATATTTGAATAATGATTAAAATAAGTACAAGGCTGTTTATTTTTTTTTTCTTTTTTAAGGAGACTGCCTTGAGGGTCAACATCCCTCTAAATGTACATGGTTTGGTTGGTTTAAAAATAAAGTCTCTTTACTTACTTAACTGGAATAATGAAACTACCATCCGCAGCTTCCCCAACACCACCTTTAATGGGGGTTGAGGAGGAAAAGGCCCCTGGTCTAAGAATTTACTACTTCTAACGAGCCTTAATGTATTCTTCATGTTTTTAAGGGAGCAGTCTCTAGCAAGTATATGGCCCAGTAATGGCGTGGTTCTATTGTCAGAAAGCCCTAGAAATATCACTAAATGAGAGAAAGGAACGAAGAAAAGTCACTAACATTGCTCTGCATGTTTGTTTGAAGTCATACCATCGTTGTGAGATGGGCAATTTTGAAAAGTATGGAGAAATTAGGAAAGTGTTTATTTGTCTTCTTATGGACTTAATATAAAGTATTAAAATGATTGCACCGGACTTCAGGCATGTTATGAAGAACTTCATCCCATTGTTTAGGGGTTTTTATTTGTCTGTTTTAGTTTTCCGTTAACTGTGAACATTTGTATTCAAGTTTTTCAGAGAAACAGAACCAATAGGAGAGTATCATATATATGCATGTGTGTGTGTACATGCATATATGTAGAAAGAGAGAGAGAGAGAGAGAGAGAGAGAGAGAGAGAGAGATGGAGAGAGAAAGGTTTATTTTATGATAAGGAATCAGCTTACTCAATTACGGAGGCTGAGAAGTCTCAGGCTCTGCAGTCCTCAGGCAGGAGATCCAGGAGAGCCCAGGGTATAGTTCCAATAGAAGTCTGAAGGCCTGAGAATCAGGATAGCTGATAACATAAGTTCCAGTCTGAAAACCAGCAGGGTCAAGACCCAGGAAGACCTGATTTTCTCTTTTTGTACAAAGGCAGAAAAGATTAATGTTCTATCTCAAACAGTCAGGCAGGAGGAGTTCCTTCTTACTCAGCCTATCTGTTCCATTCAGGTCTTCAGTTGATTGCATGAGGCCCACTCACATTAGAAAAGACTATTGCCTTTACTCAATCTGTTGATTTAAATGTTAATCTCATTCAAAAACACCCACAAAGGCATACCCAGAATAATGTTTGACCAAATATCTGGATACTTTGTGGTCCAGTCTACACACAAAATTAACCATTACGTTATTTAAAATTTATTTATTTTCATTTTACAAATGTGGATTTCTGTCTCCTTTTGACATGATTCGAATTGCATGATTGTGTAGTAACAAAAAGATGGAGATGGTAGCAGTTGCCACAGTCCCCACCTCTTTCCACGATACCGTGCCCCTGCATCACTGGGTTTTCCTGGCTGGCCTCTGCACACATTTGAATTTGAGATCTGGTGCTTTAAGCTGTATTGCCTATGAGAGCTCATGTTGGTCTTTGGGAGGGGTGTGTCTGTGTGTGTACGTGTGTGTGTGAATGTGTGTGCGTCCCTGTGGTTATTATCTTAAACAATGAGTAAAACTAGGAGACATACACACAACTTAAATAATGGAGTGAACTTCAAAGACAACTGAAATCAGAGTGCACATGGCCACCTTAACGGGTTCCAAAGGATTTGAAATACCAAGATCTTTTAATTCCTATCCTCTGATTACCCCAAGGTGCAAAGAGAGACAAAAGCCATCACAGTTCTTACTGGAACTCCTAGGGCATTATTCTAGACTGAATTATGCAGACACGAGAACGTGTAATGTTGGGGAAAGGGGGCTGGATCTTGAGGAAGAACAATAAATCCTAGAGCTTTTGCATTGATTTAAATAGAAGTGATTCTGAAAGTGAGTAAATACCCCAGGAGATTGGTTACTATGCACTTTTTTAAAACATTGATTTCTCAATCCTTAATTTCAGACAAATAATGGCTGTTTCTTAATGCCAAGCAGCATAAGTGAAGATTAAGCACTGAGCCAGAGAGCAGCTTTGGGCTAAAGGGAAAGAAATTCAAACTCCATTACAAAAGCAGTGAAATCCAAGTACTGTCCAAACTAATGAGTAGTTTCCATCTACCTAAGTGCCTGGGTTCCTCTGGTACCTCCTTACACTACTCACCAGTAACCTCCCAGGTAAATTTACATCAGCTTCATTTTGAACTCTGGAGGACTCTAAACTCCTTTAGGAAAAAAGCATATCATATTCTTCCATTCTCCATGGCTCTTGAACATGATTTTCACGTAATAATGGCTCAATAAGTATACGCTAAATTAATGAATTTAATTTCCTTAAATATATTTCTCACAGTTACATGCAACATTCATATTAGCCAAGCGGCTGCTGAATAAACTAGAATCAACTTAGATTGTTAAGAACCTTCTGTGTTCTGGGAATTTTCATATTCATTTTTCCCTGTCTTATCCATATTTCAGAAAGTTTTCAAAATGAGATTGAGAGTGATTAATGAGTCGACTCAAGAGAGTTAGGGCATAGGCCTCCTTCTTCACACGCTGAGTTCTCTCTACCAAACCTCACCTTTACGTGCTGCATTTACTACCCTGGAACCAGCTCCCCTGCAATGTCGTTTTCTCTTCCATAACACATGCCAGATTCGAAGGAAAATGTAAGGCAAATAAACATATTTTATGAGGACCAAGAAATTTCAAAATTTTCTAAAGAAAAAGACTAAATTTTTAAAATAGGAATAAAATGCAAAGGATATAGTAATTCAAGAAATATGGCAGATGGAGACAAATAAAAATAGACAAAACATAAAACTAATCTTTTAAATTTCGATATGATAAATGTATTCCTAAGAACTAAACCAAACTCTGATGCACTAAAAGGGTCAAAAGCTAAAGATGTAACAATAAGTTCTTTCATGTCCTAAAAGAGAAGTAGCAGGTTAAAACCCTAATTAGGTTTCTTGAACAAGTCTCAAGCTTGAAATTCAGACTGGAAGCCTATATGGGTGTGCCAATATTTTTTCAGGCTAGTATTCACATCCTTGGCTTAGCATGAAACTCCCTTCGTGCTAAGTTGACTTAGCATGAAGTCAACACCAGTTGACTTCCTCTTCCAACTCAGACCAACCATCCAATCTGATTTCAGGGTACCTCCTGAGACCTCAACATGCATGTCTGAGCAGCAGCACTTACCACACTATATTATAGTCATTGGTTACTCATCCATCTTCCCCATCGATGACAGTCTTGGAGGACAGAGATGGATCTTTAGAGCTAACATGTATTGAATGCATAGCCCTGTGCCAGACACCACTCAATATGCTTTTCTCACTTAAGTCTCAAAACAAGTTAGTGGCCTAGGTAATATCCTCATTTTACAGATAAGAAAACTTGTAAAGGAGGCTAAGTAATATGCCCAAGGCTAACAACCAGTAATTCAAACCTAGAATTCAAATCCAATAAGTCTAGCTCCAAAGCCTTACCACTTAAACACCCTGGGATTCTTCTATTATTCATATTTTTATTCCCAAGTCCTAACCCAGTCCCTGGCACAGAGCAGTTGCTCAATAAATGATGGATTGAAGATTGAATGAAAGCCCAATCCAGCACTCACCCACCTCCTTATATCTCAACCTTCACAGAATAAGATTTACCGCCCAGACTAAAATTAAATTAGATTGCTTTTCTTAACTACGCACTAACTAATTTATGAAAGCAGACAGCTCAGAAATATGTTATGTGGCAAAGGGGTATCAGTACAGAACTAAGTTCTCCACACATAATCCACTAAGTGGTATCTGAGAGTTGGTTATATCTGATAACACACACTTAGATCCAAATATCTCAAGATCATGAAATATTCATAGCTTTATGTTCATGAAACCCTCATTGCAATTCATAAATACCAACAATAATATTTTACCAAGAGGGGAAAAAAAGCTTATAAAATTAAGTGATTTGATTTGGCAAAGATCTGTCAGTAAATCTCTGGCAAAGACTAAAATAGATACTATAAATCTAACTATGTAATCTCAAGAAGAATAAACTATTTTTCTCCCACTACCTCACCATCTCTCTGCTTTGCTACATTTTTTCTTCTTCCTGGTTCCCTTTCTTCTCTTTTTCCATGTGATCTCATTCCTACCCTGTGCCAAATACAAGAAGTATGAAGTAGAGAAAAACAGGACAACCCCATGGAAGGGGAAATTCCTAAATTCCTATGAGAACATCCACCCTGTCCCTTTCTGATACCCTCATCTTTCCCTGCAACGACTTAGTTGTAGCTATAAAAGTGATACTAAAAGCTTGCTCCATAGGTAAATCAAGTGTTCTCCTAAATGGGCCCAAAAGCTAAATTTCCTTAGCCCAGCAGTCCGTTAGAAGCATATTGGGATTCTAACATTCCATATATTCTCACCATTTTTCCCACAGACACAATAAGACCAACAAGACACATAGTCAACCTTCTATGGACACTTTTCCAGCATTAATCAAATAGTATTTTTCTTTCTTAAAAATCTCACTATGAGGACATATGCACATGAGACTGCCAGAATTTAACCAAGTAACGTCAAAAATGAAAGAGAAAATAATATAATTGTATCATTTATGCAGAAAAAGTACATGAATCTTTCTGTCTTCATTTCATTAGAAATATTTTATCCTGGATAGAATGAACCTGAAGGACATAATTCTTCTTTATTTGACAGATTGATTTATAATCATAATATTGAGCAGATAATAAAGTACAGATCAACTGGTTTTCAGATTCACCACAAAGTATCAATGTAATTTAGATAGCCTTAAAGTGTTAACACAAAATCAATATTTGACACATTAATATATTTAAATTTATGCTGAAATGCATTAAGGATTTAATGGAAGAAAATAAAATTATTCTAAGGTTCAAAATTAAGTAGAGTTAATGCCACAAACAACATATCATTTTCACTGTTTCTTGATCTAAAAGTTCTAAAGCACAGTGGGGGAAAAAAAACTGTGCAATTTTTTACCAGTATAATAATTTAAGTCTCTTATGATTGAAAAAAATGAACTATGATTAGTTATCAGTTTGTGAGTTAGTATTGACAATGTTTTACTTTTTGTATTACTAACAATCCAAATGCCTGTAATTTTTAAAAATTAATTTCATAGAAGTCTATTCATACTTTCTTTGTTAAAAGATTGAATAAGCAAAGATATATAAAAAGTATTTCAATGCATTTGAAATATAATTGGGCACATGGGAAGACATGCACTGTGCATCGTAAAAATACATATAAAACTAAGCTGAAATATTAGAATCTATATATAAAAGAAGAATATTCTTGAGAGCTATGTGCTATTAACTCTATTTTGGTGAGGAGTACTCAAAGTTATTTTCATAATTAGAGTTTGGTGAGTCATGAACTATGTAATTTTGCATTTCTCTAAACTGCGGAGCACGGTATATTGTAGACTCTAATCAATGCCTTTATTGTAGGTCTGAGCATAGGTACCTAAGATCAAGTGACCATACTTCCAGTATTTTTTTTCACGAACTGAATATTATATGAAAATTTTAGATTATTTTTAAGGTTCTTTTTTTTTTCTCCTAATCATAACCTCTTTGTCAGCAATCTGGGCCCCCATCTGCTGGTCAGCCTGAGAACTCATGAAGTTAATTTATCTGTTGCTTTAATTTTTGCTATTACTTGGTGTGAGCATGCATTTCTGTTTGCACAACATTGTACATCTTACATGCTTTACAATAATATTTCTAATGTGCAGCCACAAAATCACATCTTGAATTTTATCTTTGCAATTCCCTAAATTAAGCACAAGTTTCTCTAAAATACAGAGAAATAACAACTAACTTAAGACAACCTTATTTATGCCATGTCTTTTTTTTTAATTTGCAAATAATTCTGCAAAGATTTAAAAAGTCTATAAAGTAGATTCATTTAAAGGAAAATATCTCACAAATTACTAAATATCCCTTGCTTTTTATTATTTTTGTTTCTGAGTTTCATTCTATAAGGGGGAAAAACTCCTGATAGCCTGACAGCACAGTGATTTACAACGTTCCTATCAATTCTAAAATTTCGCAGTTCTATGAAAATAGATTGATAAAAATCATGCCCAAGAAAGACTTTATTGCAAAATCACTTCTGTCTGACTTACGTTCTAAAACTTAGGGTTTGAATTAAGGATTTTAAACCAAATGAGAACATTTCTCCATTATTCATAAGCCAATTAACCAGATAAAGGAAGAAACATTTCTTCAAAGACTTTGATGATATGTTTCCTTAAAATAGCCATGCCTTCCTCTGTTTTCATTTTCCTTTCTTTTCCCCTTTTCTTCTTTCTTATAATTATATTCTTTGGGGTAGTTCAGATGTCTTCCCCCTGAGATATTAAAACTTGAGCTTCTTATCACCTCCTTGACCCTATTTTAACATATTCTTAAATGGATTTCATACTTCATCTGCAATGAGCCATATTGTTTCATTTTGAACAATTAAGCCTGACGTCTATATTCAGGGAAAATGAAAAGATATTTTACTTGAAATTACTTGAAATTTTTCTTTTTTCCCTCTTTCTCTAATCTAGATAAAACATATTTCTAAGGAAAAGCAACCTAGCTACTCTCAGAATAGTAACAAACTAGATCAATGTTGGGAAAATAGGTAAGAAAATTTCACCATGAAAATTTCATTAAACAAAGTAAATGGTCAGTCCTAGAGTAAGAAATATATCAGTTCAAAATATGTTTTTACTACATTCTGGACTTAAATTGCCCTGAGGCAAAGATATTTTGTTTAACAAAGAAGGCTTATATTATACAATCCATATAAATTCAATGAACAAGCAGTTGGTTATTCTTTCAGAGTTGAGCCACAGAATGTTCCTACACTATATTATGTACTCTATTTCAGCTGAAATAACCATTCTTAAAGCATTCAAACAAGACCTAGCCGCTCCCATTTTCAGAAACATTCACACACACACAACACACACCCCTCTGAATTCCGCACTCACAGTTGGTTGCTGTCTATGTCTCTTCTCACCCTTACAGCCCCATATGAGGAAAAGCCACCATTCCAATAAATATTGTCCCCAGCCTTTTATCTTTCATTTGTGCCTCAGACCACTGCAGTCTGACTTTTCAAGTCAAAACGCTCTTCCTAAGGGCCTCCACCTTGCCAAAAGCTAATGAAAACTTTTACTTTCCAACTCTCGACTTCTCACTGACATTGAATACAATCGGCTACTCTTTAATTCTTGTCTTCTGTGATAACATCGTCATGATTTCCCACCCACTTCTCTGGCTTCTGCCTGAGCTAAAGAGGGGGTGGCGTTTCGTGGAGATCTGGCTTCTTCTTTTCCACACAGCAGGAACTGATGCTGCGCCCTCTTCCATTTCTCATTCTACACTTTCTCCCTCAGGGCAGAGAATTTAAACACTCCTACAAGCTGATGTCTCCTTAATTTTCAGTCGGCTTCCTATATCACTTCTGAGTTCCAAGTACAAATATTCAACTTCTTGATTAACACCTCAAATTGGATGTTTTGTGACATCTTAAACTGCTCCGCTAGCTAGCTCCTATGATCACATCTACTCACCTGCTCATCTTTTGTTGTTCCATATTTCAGTTGCTCCCGGAGGATACGTGGGGTCATCCTTGATGCCTAATTACTCCTGGCCCACATGGCCAAACAGTTGTCAAGTTCTGCTGGTTCCACCTCTAAATGTCTCATGTGTATTCATTGTTTGCTGTAGCTCCTGCCATCTACTGATCTGCCCCATTACTATCTGTCACGCAGACAGTCCATCTTCCTAAATTATCTCTGTGTCTATTCTTATCCTCATCTAAGCAATACTTTCATGAAATTAATATTTTGAAAATCCAAATTAGGTATGCTACCGATTTCAAAGTTTTTGGTGTCTTCCCAGCAGGATTAAGATTATGATTATTAACCTGAACTATACAGCCTTCCATGATTGGGACAGGACGTGCCTGGCTAGCCCTAAATTGTGTCCTGTTCCTATTACTCCCATACTCCTGTCAAACTGGATTTGTTTTGGTTCTTCAACTGTATCATGCTGAGCTGAGACCAAGATCACTTCAAATGGGAGAGAGGATATCTCTGCAGATGGCCACATGGACAGGTAATGACCCAATACCAGCACCAGACAATTCCTTCTGCCCCAAAGTCTTAACACGCTATAAGCACCTAGTACTTAGGAAAACATCCCAGAAATAACTGAGATTTGTTTTCCAGTATCTGGTGGAATGATGGTTTTAAATGGACAGTATGTCATTCAGAAATTGAGTATTCTAATCTCTAGAAATAGAGACTGGACATAACAATTGCTCAAACAGCATAGCATTTCTGCCTTCTTATACCAGAATTTCTGAGGTCAGCAGTCCAAGGATGGCATGGCAGCTTCCTTTTAATCAAGGACCAAGGCCCTACTTAGAAGGAACCCCCATCTCTAAGTTTAATTCATGGCCTAAGATGGATGCTGAATTTGAGGCTAAAACATCACAAAGGAGAAAAAGACAAAGAAGGGCCTGTGCCAGCTCTCTGTCACCTCTTATGAAATCTTACTGGATGTCCTGCCAACAACTTTTCCTTACATCTCTTTGGCAACCTCTAGCTGCAACAAAGTCAGGACAATGTGATCCTATAGCTGTTCCTGCTATTAAGGAGAAAAGGGAGAATAGATACTGGATAGCATCTTACAGACAATAATTTCTTAGGGGAAAACAAGGTAAAATTGCGCATTTAGGTTTGTGAGCTGAGATTCACACACCCCGCTCTCTCTCCCCTAATAGAGTAAGCTTAGAGAAAACAGGGTCCATTCCTCTGTTGTTCACAATTTTATCCAAACGTCTAGCCCAGTGTCTGCTACTCAGTAGGGAATCCATAAATATTTGTTGAATGAATGCAGTATTTAACAGAAAAAGAATGGATAAATGAGTATACATGGCCTTCTATCACTCAGCACCTAAAATTTACTTGATGTTTTAATGGAGCATGCCAGTCTTTAGTGCTATTTACTGAGTATTTCTGGAGCTCTATGTCTGGGTATGTGATAGGATTGCATAATTAGCACTCCCAGTGTCTGGCTGAAGCCAAGTGATTGTGGTCAATGAGTGTGAGCAAACGTGATGTGCATCTTCTGGGCCCAAGGATGCAACTGCCAACACGAGATCCGCTGGAGCTCTAGTTCCCACTTCCATAGCAACCAACAATGTAAGAGCTTGAGGTTTCTCCATCAGCCTGGAGCTCTGACAAAAGTGACACGAAGCAACTGACCTGCAGTGAGTAGGTGACATAGGCTATGTCATATTCCCTGCATTCACAGACTTACTTTCCCTATCATACAAATGTAAACTCTTTTAACATAATCGACTGAAGAGACATTTCACTTTCTATGAAGTAAGTCAAATTTATGTTGCAGACCCACAACCAATTTGATTTCTGATACAGTCAAGTCAGCTTTTAAAAGTCAAGTTAAAAATAACCAGTTTGATATAATGACCATAATAAATACTGTGTGAATAAAGATAGAACACTTAGGATAAACTATGTTGTCAAGAAAAATCTTTGCTTTAAAATTTTAAAGAATTCAAAAATAGAAATTTTTAAAACTTTTAAATAGTTGCATGTGAATCAAGGTAAAGAATAGCATTATAAGAAGTCGTACAATTAAACATCTTTTTCTGGCAAGTTTGGTGGCTCACACCTATAATCCCAGCACTTTGGGAGGCTGAGGCAGGGAGATGGCTTGAGGCCAGGAGTTTGACACCAGCCTGGGCAGCATAGCAAGACCATGTTTCTGCAAAAAGTAAAAAAAAATTAGCTGGGCATGGTGGTGCACACCTGTAGTTCTAGCTACTTGGGAGGCTGAGGCAGGAGGATTGCTAGAGCCCAGAAGTTCAAGGTTACAATGAGTTACGATCATACCACTGCCTGGTCTACAGAGTGAGATCCTGTCTATAAAAAATAATAATAAAATAAAATAATCTTCTTTAACTCTTTTGCTACATATATAATCATGTGTAATATAGTAATACATTCACATGAAATTGTATAATATAAATATTAAAGGGTACAATATAGAAATATACATGTTTTTAAGAGATAAGAATATCACTGTGGTAGTTTTAAAGTGGACTAATTTGGCTGATGGGCTTTATTTATCACTTTCTAAATCTACAATTAAATATAGACTTTGAAAATTTATTAAAAGCTATGATAGATTTTGACCCTAAAATTTTGTGGACCATAATAATTAAACATAACTTGGTTAATACCAAGCAGTTTTATCTTTCACAAATAGTACAATCAAAGCTTCTATTCTAAAATCTCAGGAAATTATTACAAAGCAATATTTAACTTCTTCCAAACAGAGTAGTTTTAGTTGCTTTTAACCATTTTTCCCTAACATATGATTTCATGGTTATTGTGGTGTATATTGTGTGAATCTCCTGCAAGGTGATACACCTAAATGGAACTTGAGGTGTGTTTGATACTGGTTAGTCTTTCTGGAAAAGCTTATTGTTTCCCATGAGAATGAAAAAGATGTTACACTGAAAGTCTATTGTTTCAGATGGCTAATAGATAAATTAACTGTCCAGGCAAAAAGAGTAAATAGAAATAATTGGGCATCTCTTTGCTTATGACCTAATCTTATAACCCCTATGTAGACAGTGTCATCTGAATACAGATTGATGTTAAACTTGTTAAAGGCTCTGGAATTCAAGGTTTACACACTATTTTTATTCTCCAGTTTATTCCTAAGTGTAATAAATAATTTGAGAGGTCTACTAACATCATTTTGTTAATAAATAAAGAGAAAAATCTGAAAGAATTTCATGGGGCAATGTAGGCAGTAAAGGGGTGCCACTGTGAAAATTAAAATATTGCTGGGGTCATGGATTTAAAAGATTTGTAGGTATTCTCTAACAAATTTGCCAGATTTTTTTTTTGATCCTGTGACACTGAACTTTTGTCATCATTTTGAAGATTATAAACTGAACCTTCTCCATAATAATGTCAGGAAATACAAGAATCAAATACTGGCATGTCGGCCCATTGACAATTCCAATACTTAGGTCTACAAAGCTGATTTACATTTTTTTTTAAGAGTGCCCTTTCTCGATGGGAGAACACAATGATGCAATATGAACAAGGTACCCAATTACCACTCTGGTTCACATAATGTATCTTTTAGAAGAGTCCTAATAAGTTACCACTGACACACTACTAGGAAGACTGTCTGGTCCAGAAAAAATATGCTCAACTAGACCATGAAAAACGTGATTGCAGGTATGGCATATGCTTGACAAGCCGTGGAACACCAGCTGGGCCCTGCTTCCTCCAGGAAGCTCCCGCTGGGTGGTGGGATGGCATCCTTCCAAGGGCAATGGTTCCCTTTAGGCCACCAGAGAGTCGGAAGAGTTTGGGTCCTCACGGTTCACTGGATCCAGGCAGTCATCACAGATGCACATTGTGCGCAGAAGTTGAGGGTGGGCCCAGCCTGATATTCCCCCACAGGCTTGTTCTTGTCTTTTACATCTTTCCATTCCCACAGCCCAGTTTGCAGATTGCTGGTCACGACTTTTACTTTGTTTTCGAAGACAAAATATTCAGATTCCACAAGTATTAGGCATCCACCCAGTGCTTCTTTTGACCTTATGTAATTTAAATCTATTTCCTTCCTTACTTTTTTAAAGGAGGCTTAATGGAACTTTGAATTTTTTCTCTTGCAAAAATTCTTACGGTTTTTGTCAAAAGAGATTTGAAATACAACGTGAAATGATGTACTCACATCCTTCACCACCATCTCCAAATAACTGAATTACATAAATAAAACATTACATAAAAAGTGCTTTGCTACAATTTATGGGAGGTAAATTTAACAAGAGCTGGCTCATTGTGGGAAAATTCAACTTATCTTCTCCTGATCCTTTTATTTTATACAGGGAGAGAAATTTATGTCAGTTTTAAAAAAATCTATTACTGCTTCTCATAACTGAATCCATTATTTTTCTCCATGATCCATCAGGTAAAAACAAGAATAATGGATTGCTTTGACAGAACCTTGAACATAAACGTCCCTAAGAATCAAACACAGTAAGTTAAATGGGTTTCATGTGGTATTAAAACAGGAAAGGATAACCTTCCTTTTATATTTCAAAATCAGATCTTACTAAAAAATGTATTATTATTAGCTACTACAAAGAGACAAATTATATAGTAGTTGAATTTGCACAATGGAAATGGGAAAATTTCCATTCAGTCCTTTATATGCCCGAGCAGAATTGAACACGAATAAATGAACTTGAAAAAATGAACTACTTTCTTTTAATTTTTACTAATTGGTTATTTATAATTTGCTCTTTGCTTGCATTAGACTAGATGACTTTAAATAAATAATTGAAGTTGTACTATACACAGTCAACTGATTAAGAAGATCAGTGTTGATCTTATCTTACAAATATTTTCTGCTAATAAAGGAATCGAGGGGTTTTATAATCTTTAGCTCTACATGACCTATTTTAGTCCAAGGTCTTCAGAAAAGTGTATATGCACACACCTACCTGCCACATATACATATACACATATATATGTGTGTGCATGTGTGTGTGTATATATAAACATATAAAGAGAGAGAGAGAGAGAGAGAGGAGGGGGTTGAGATGATGACAGATGTATGGATGGATGGACAGATTGACAGATATTAAACAGATGAATAAACAGATACATAGATTGATAAAATCTAACAGTTAATTCATCTCAAAGGATTTTCTCCTCACTGGACACTTATGCAGCATCTAACATTCTCTAATTTTATTCAGAAAAGCCAACCTCTGAACCTGTTTCTGGGGAAGGAAACCACATTCTCAGCTTCAGTCTTAGCACTTATTCTAAGCCAATTAGCACACAGCATTCACATTAAGTCTATTATTGGTCCAGGGCTGGCATATGACCCAAGTTTGCCTGAACAAGAAAATAAAAATGATTTTTATCCAAGCTTGGGAGAGAGGTTTCCCATTTTCTCCTGCTAGATGAGTAAAAGGAAACAAGGAGCCCCAGTTTTACAATGACAGGCATCTGTTACCCTGGAAATGAGGACAATGCTGATGGCAGAGGCCAAAGTTGGAAAGGACTTGGGCCTTTATTGACATCATTGAACTGCTGATGATATTGTGCCTAGAGCCCTCCCTACCTCCCAGTTAAAAGAGTTTGCAGATTTATTTATTGATCCACTTTGAATTTGGGTTTCTGTAACTATTTAGATAGGCTCTTCTCTTCTAAAGACAGAAGAGAGAATATATTGAAAATATCCTGTTTTCTCATGGCTTTCATTCATAATGCTTTACATCAGAAGATCTTTGAATATATATTTGATTTTGAAACCACCTTGGAGAAGTCTCCCTAGTCATCTAATGAGGCAGAGAATTTGATACACCCATTGCTTCAGAAGATAGTAACGTTACAAAGGTTAATGCAAATTTAAGTTGAGTAAAATTCCTTGTCCTACCAGACAAAAAATATAGTTTCATAACCAAGTTCAGACATTATTTCTAGCCTCTCGTTCTGAAATAGAGCTTGACCTGTTTTGCATTTCATTTAAAACTCTGGCCTATATGCCAAAAGGTACTTCTTCTTCTTTTTTTTAATTATTTAGAAGTCCTAAGCCATAGCGATTCTATTGCCCTCCTCTCATTTTTCTAAATTATTTTGATACTTATTTCTTAGACTTTGTAGGCTATTAGATGTTTTTCACATATTTCCATAGGTAATAACTCATCAGCTTTGCAGCCTGATTCTCAACATTAAGGGATTAACACTAATGTAGATGATTCTCAGATGACACATACTGAGGTATAGAAAAAATCCCATCATTTCCTTCTACAAAATGAGAAAGATTTTAATTCGTTTTCTCAACAGCTGTTTCATTTTTTTATGCATAGGAAAAAAATATGTGCAATTACTCCAAGTACAATCAAGTCATTTAACATGGCTTTACCATCATTGTAGTTACAGGATATTTTAAAAGAGAAAAAAAATCTCAAAGCACAGGTCCTGCTGTGCAGCAAAGCAATCAAATTCCTTCATAATAACAGCCTGATGGGATTCAGCAATCCGAGGAATAATGAATAACCACTGTAATCAGTAAACAGGAAAGTGCTACAACAGTCACTGAGTAAAAACTGACTATCATCTGTTGATTCTCTTGATCGGCATTTCAAACAATAAATAGAAATGTAAGCATCTCTTAAAAAGAAAAATAACTTTGTTTAGTGTGCTTAATTTTACCAGGCAGTGAGAAAATGATATATCATCTTAGACTGCCCTACAGTGTTGCCCAGTCAATAGAATGCACAAACAATCTTTTTCATAATACCTGGCAAAATCTACCCTATCACTTTCACATGTCAAGATAAACTGATTTTGCAGTTGGTCGATAAGATTGTATTTCTGGACTGATTATTCAATTTTTTTTTTTGCTACTTAATTATTTAATATTCTTCCTCCGTGTTCATCTTATGAAGTTTTCTGCATCTGAATATGAAGAGTCTGTTTCAAAATAGTCCTCAAGTTTCCAGTGCAGTGTCTCGAATGTTGGTCGTGCCTTAGGTTCTGCATTCCAGCACTCCAACATGATGTTGTAGAATTGCTGTGGACAGTTAGATGGTTGTGGGAGTCTATAGTTTTGACCCAACATCTGGATCACCTGAGCACCTGTCATACCTAAAAAATATAGAATAAATCCAACAACAACAACAAAAAGTTAAAGATCAGAGTCTTAAACTCAAAGATGCTTATACTCTAGGTTACAAAGCAAATCAATTTCCCTAGCAAAGCTATGAGGTCTACCATCCCCTTTCCAGGTTGCAGAGACAAAACTAAATTCTGCAGCAAGTAATGTCTATAAGACTGAAATTCAATAGCAAAGAAGAGAGAAGCAATAAACCACCTCATTAATGCAAATTATCATCATCAAATTTTATCTATCAAGCTCCCATGGGTACATGGTGTGGTCAGTCTCATAACTCTGCCCTCTAAGTCTGGGCAAAGCAGTTAAAGTCACACCTAAGTAAGTGACCTGCAGCAAAAAGGCCCACTTCAGAATTAATTACTCACCACTATAAGGCATTTTGCCATAAGTAATGATTTCATAAAGAAGAATTCCAAATGACCACACATCGGACTTAATGCTGAATTTATTAGCACGAATGGCTTCAGGTGCAGTCCACTTCACCGGCAGCTTTATTTCGTGTTTAGATTCATAAATGTCTTCATTATCTACCTGTTAATGCATTAAGGAATCAAGCCAAGTTAAAGGGATTTTTTTTTTTTTGCTACTGCCCTCATTCATTTATAACCTGTTTCACATTAAAATTTAGAGAGAAAAGATACAAAATAAGCTTAGTTCAATTGATAATTACAGTAGCAAATTCTGAATTTGGCATACAAGACTGAAAAATTTATGAGAAATCATTAACGAAATTTTATTTGAAAGCCTAATATGTGCTAAGAATAGTACTGGAAGGAACATTCTACTACATGTGGGAAAATTCATACGTGACAATTCAGACTTCATGTCTGGTCTTGAACAAATTTAAAAAATGGAAGCAAAATCTGTCTGTTTTTTGATTTACTGCTGGTATTGAAGAGCCACTGACTTTGATAATTACCATGTAACCACTTGCTAATAGCTGAAAAGTAGGATCCACATGATTTACATTAATATATCAACTCACTGGAATTCTAATTAATTTACAAAAAGAGAAAATGATGAATTCATGAGGATCAAGAGACTCATTATTTGTTGTGCTTCATGTCCCACATCCATATTTTTAAGGTACAATTTGGAAATTTAAAATTAAATTCAGAGAAAAACACCCAATACTATATCTCCTATATCAATGTCTTTTGGACTGAAGTCACAAAATGGGAGGAAAAATGGAAAAGCCAATGATTGCTGAAGAACTATGGCAGCATGCAGATTAGTCTGGCATAAAGGGAGCAGTGGTGGGTAGGATAACACTGTACAAAGTGTACTTCTTTTTGTAGAGGAAATAGAGGCAGAGAGGCTACTGGTACTGAGAAACAAATCACTAATTCAACTACAAACTTAATTACATACTTTTCAATCTGGCTGGTCACTGTTTTCTCTGCCTATTTTCCCTTGGCGAATAAATAGGAATGGACAGGTAGTTTGTCTGTAAGGTCTTGGGCCACTGAGATGGTCTGTAGACCACAGAACTTGGAGAAACATTGTTTTAAAGAATAACGGTAAATCTATTGGTCTACCAGTCTGTTAAGTTTTTGACCTATTACAAAAATGAATTAAAACAAAACCAAATCCACCTTAAAAACTCTTGCAAGTCCAAAATCTGCTACTTTGTAGATATTATGTTCACCAACGAGGACATTTCTGGCAGCCAGATCTCTGTGGATGTAATTCTGGGACTCCAGATAGGCCATTCCAGAGGCAACCTGTGCAGCCATGTCTACCTGCTCGGTTAGATGGATTTTTGACCCAGCATCATCTAAGCAATAAGAGAAAATAAGATATTTACTTTGAGGAACATTTGAACTATTAAAGTGAATTCTGAGAATGTTGATGAATGAGCTATCAGTGAAATTAAGTCCAATGGCTTTGATCTGTTAAGCAAAAAATGTAATCGATACAATTTCATTTTCCATAAAGGGTTAATAAGGCAAGAATTTTCAGAGTCCAAGCACATTCCAAGGCTACGGCCCTCTCTTCCCTGAATGAGCATTACACTGAGAAAGGAACAAAGGCATCACATAATCCAAACATGGCTACACTTATCTGAAAGAGTCCTGTTAGTGCCTTTCTTCAATATCACATGTCACTGAGTCATCTGTTCATAGAAATTATTACCTAGTTGCTACTGAATTTCTTTCAAACATTACATAGTTTGTTTTAGTCATCGAGCATATAAAATAATACCAATGTGCATAGCTGAGCCAATGAAAAGTTCTCATTCTTCCATCTTATTGTTCTTAAAAACTAGCTCACTGAAAAAAAATATAAGGTCTGTCAGGACTTATAAAACATATATAACATTTGTACCACTAAACTTGATATTTTTTTTAATTTCCCTTTCTTAATTTGTTATTCTTAGAATAGGTTGCTCATCTCTCTGGGCATGGACACACCTTTAATAGACAGAATTTCTCCTATGGCTCATTCTCTATAATTAAATACAGGACATTTATGTAGTAGGTTCAATTTAATCATTAGTAGAGGGGGTCAGTGCTACTTTGTGGTGACTTTTTGAAGTCATTCTTGGGTAGCGTTTAGCTGCCGTACTGTTGGTAGATGCTTTCAGATTTCTGAAGAATTAAAATAATCTCACATAAATCCAAACTTATTATTATTATCCTTGCCCGAATAAGCCACATACTATTATGTAAAGTCCATTGGATTCATGGTCAAGAGTCTTAGACACAAGCCCTGATCTGAGAGGCAGCTATAGTACAGGTGTCAGGAAGATTGGTAGTTGAAGCAAGAGTGCCAGATCGAGCCATATCTCGTATTTGTATATGACCTTGGGCGAGAAGCTTAACACTTTCACGCCTCAGTCTCCTCATCTGTAGAATGAGAATAGTAACTTCTCATTTTATTAGTTGTTAAAATAAGCATTAAAATGAGTTAAGACATGTAAAGCACTCAAAACCTGACACCTAGGAAGAACCCATTCGTCCTAGCTATTGTTATCATTGCTCCTCCCTAACTGAAATGAAACCATATGGGACTTGTTAAACTAGAGATACATATGGATTACTCATGTGGAAATGCCTGAGAGAAGACAAGTATATGGCTCGTGGAGCTCAGGGGAGAATAGGCTGCTAGAGATAGAGATTTAACAGTCAGAGTTTATGAGTGGGAGTTAAAACATTAAAAGTGGATGAGATTGCTAAGATGTGACAGAATCATGAGAAATGCCAATATTTAGGGTGTGGCAGAAGAAGATAAACCTGTAAGAAAACTGAGAAGAATCAGCCAGAAGAATAAAAGGTGGGGGGAAGGCAGAGAACGTTGTAACAGGTCAAATGTTTTGAGAAAGAGAAAGTCACCATCATAGTCTAACACCACAAATAAGTCCAGTAAGATAAGGACTAAAAGATACTTGTTAAATCTAATAATTAAGGAGTCATTGGTGATCGTAGTGACAGGAAGAGCAGGAGATAGAGTATAAGGAGTTGAGAGCTGAATGGGAGTTGAAGACATGAAGACAGCAAGAGGAGATGGCAAATTCCAACACCCTAGCCAAGATGGGAAGACAAGAAGGATGCACTAGAGGTAAATGTAACGTCGAGGGAAAGCAAGTATCATAAAATTCAAGATAGTGAGGGGTTGTGGCTGATGAAGTATTCAGGGGGTTTCTGGGGTGCTGGCCATCTTCTGATGCTTGATCTGGGCAGTGGCTGCACAGTCTTTTACTTGTTCGCTTTATGATTACATGTTAACTTGCACAGGATGATTTATGTGCTTTTGACATATATACTAGTTTTTCAATAAAAAAATAAAATAGAGTCAAAGGAATTTTTAAATGGAAAGACTTAAGCACTGTGTGCGTATATGTGTGTACATATATATCTGTTTTTTAAGGCAAGCAGTATACTTCAACAAGATGTGAGGCAAAACTAACTGCTCTTCAATCCTTTTATCCTTTCTTTTCTCCATGGGCACATACAGAAAACTAATTTTCCATCTTCCTTTGCAGTTAAGTTGGACCATGTTGCTAGTTCTGGACAATGCAACGTGTGCAGAAATTTATATACATCACTTACAGGCCTGGATAGAGGGATGAATTTCAAAATGGTAGGCCCACATGTGTCTGAATCCCTGTGTCGTCCATTAAAAAAAGCCACCTAAAAGAGCAGTCTGGCTCATATCAAAAATGTCTATTTTTTGTGTTAATTCACAGAGAGTTTTGAATTGTATGTTACAGTAGCTGACATTAATTATTCAGTCTAAAACGAGATGTATGCATGAAAATAAAATATAATTCAGTGTCTAGCATAATGGCAAAGCATTGCTGCTATGATAGTCAAAATAGCTATGCCTTTTGATATCAAATTCACTCCATAGGAAAATAACTGTATGAAATTAAGATAAGTTGGTTACTAACCATAAACTATGTGGTAGACAGCTCCTACAGTGCCTCCCGGTGATACCCATCTCCTGATATTCCTGCCCTTGCAAAAGCCCCTTCCATTGAGTGTGCTCTGGATGTAGTGATTCAGATTGAACAAATAGAACATGGCAAAAGTAATGGAGTATCACTTCCAAAATCAAGTTATAAAAGCTTATGACATCATCTTACTGACACTCTCTACCCTATTGTTCTCTTGCTTGCTAACTCTAATAAAGCAAGCTGCTATGTTGCAAGCTGACCTATGGAAAGTCCATGTGTCAGGGAATATAGGGCACCCTGCAGCCAATAGCCAGCAAGGAACTGACTTCCTCCATCCAACAGCCCAGGAGGAAATATTCATATGAGTGAGTTTGGAAGTGGATCCATCTCCACTAGAGCCCTCAGGTGACTAGGGCACCTGCTGACACCCTGACTGTAGCCTTAGAAGAGTCCGTGAACTAGAAGATCCAGCTACACTGCTCCTGGATTCCTAATCACAGAAACTGTGAGATGATAAATGTTTGCTGCTTTAAGCCACTAAATTTTAGGGTAATGTGTTGTGCAGCAATACAAAACTAATATGAGTTGATATTAGGAAAATAACATCAGTGCTATGAAAATGGTTAAAAGCATGAACTATGGAGCCAGACTTCCACTTTGGATAGGTTATTAATACTTAACCTCTCCATATCTCAGTTTCTTCAATTTGAAATGCGGATAATAATAATGATACTGACCTCATAAGATTGTTAGAAAAATGAACTAAGTTAATATTTATAAAAGACTTAGAAAAAGGCCTGTCACATAGTAAGTGCTATATAGAAATTTTTAGGGAAAAAAAATTAAACATATATGGTCCTCTCCTACCTCTTTGTCATATGGTTCATTTCCAATAAATCACCTAGTTTAATACTAAGAACAACTATATGAAGTCTTGTTATTATGCTCCCCCATTTAACAGGTGTTTCTGCTACTTGGAGGAACAGGTGGTAAGTTATAGAGAGGAGATTCAAATTCAGGTATGTCTGAGACTTAAATCTTGTAATCTCAAGAACTATTTTACACTGTCTTCCTAAAATTTACCTCACACATGGCTCCTGAGCACCCAAAAGACAGGGGATAATGGAGAGACTTCCATTCATACAGCAAATAGTTATACAGTTATATTCAGTTAAAAGATGTATCAATGAAAATATTTCTGTCTACTTCAGTCCACTTAAGTGAATTGTCCTTGAGAATGATAAACAACATTTTAGGACTAGCTTTATAAAAATAGAAAATGTTTGCTGCTCTTTAAAGAGTATCTAAATGCCTGACATATATTTATTTATTGGGGGTGGAAGGGAAAGCCCAATTAAACTAAAAAAAAAATGCAGATATTTATCCTTCCTAAATTTCAACAGGAAATACCTGTCATCAATTACCCTCAATGCTAAAGTTTTTTGGCAAGCTTCTCCCATTTTGGAGAAATATATTATTAAAAAAAAGTCAGCCATGCTTAGGGACTATAAAGATGGTTATATAGAAAAATATGTATGTTATTGCAACTATCAAATACAACATCTAATCCTACTACAGTGAAAGAGGTTTTCACTGGCAGGCACAATACTGGAGGAAATTAAGTAATATACATTTCCTATCCTGAAGGTCACAGTAGCCTAGGAACTGCATAAGTAAACCTCAGAGCACACTTCTACTACAACCACCATATATCAAAACTGATATAAAGGTTCAAAAATCTGTGACAATTTACATCTGCAGCAAGAAAATATTTTCAATTACATTCTTTACTCAAGAATCATTCTGCTTAATAATATCTATCGTGATTGACTGCTGAAGAGTGGTAGGTTCATTTTAGGATCACTTTATTCAATTTACAACCTCTTGATTGGGAAGGGATTTTCTTTAGTGAGCATATCTTCATTTCTCTTTCTGGCTACTAAGTATCCTCACAAAGAAAGGCATTAATAAACTTGACCCTGATGGCCTAACCCAGAAGATGACAGGGTTTGTACTTAACCCTAAGTAAACCACATCAATGAGAAATCATCAATGTCCAGGAAGTTTTCCACATACTATTTGGATCCTTTCAAGCTGATACCAAGAGTCTCAAAACAACCTTGACTCCAACCCAATCTTATTAGGTTAAGGATGGTCCCAACTTAACCTATGTATTTGGTCAGTCAATACATAATTAAGTTCACACCTTCTATGTGCCAGACATTGTTCTAGCACAAAAACAAAGAAAAATCTCTGTCTTCATGAAATTGTATTTAGAAGATACTGAAAATAAGCTAAATAAATAAATCATATTTTATAAGATGATTAACAGCTAAGAAGATAAAACAAAAAGCAGGGAGTTCTACTGACTAAGAGTCAGTAGAAGGAGATTAAATTTTAGCATTTAGAGTGTGACCAGTAAAAGATTCAAGATGGGCACATCTGAGTAAAGATTTGCAGAAAATGAGAAGTAAGCATGTGGATAGATGTCATTAAAAAAAAAAAATCAGGCAGAGGAAACAGCAAGCGCAAAGGGCTTGAGGCAAAAGCATGCCTGGAGGGTAGGAAGAATTGCAAAGAGGGCCAATGTGGCTGACACAGAGTGACCGAGGGGAAGTTTTAGGGGATGAGACCTAAGAGAGAATGGAGAGCCAGGTCACGTAGAACTTGGTGAGTTACACAGAAATAAGAACCAGTGGGAGTCATGGCAGGTTTTTAGCTGAGGATGGACATGCTCTGATTTACATTTTAACTGGATCTCTCTAGCTGTTGTGTTGAGAAGAGATTGAAAGAGACAAGAACCAAAAGAGGGAGACCAGTCAGGAGCTACTGCCGAATCCAGGAGAGAGGTGATAATGGCCTGGATCAGAGTAGGAGCATTGAGAAGTAAAATCTTGAAAATATTTGGAAGGCAAGCCAATGGGATTTGGCTGGCTGGTTAGATGATGGTATATGAGAAGAAGTAGAGATGTCTCCAAGGTATCAGGCCTAAATGCTGACATGGTCAAAGAAAGAAAGATTGCAAGAATAGCAGATTACTGGGAAAGAGTACAAGATCAGTTTGGGGCATGTCATTTTGAGATTTCTAATAAAACGTATGTAGTAGAAATTAGGGCTGTTCACAAAGATTTAATTTTTTTTCTCCTGTCACGTACTTTAGAGGATTCTACTTCCCTATCCTTTGACTTGATTTGCCCAAATGGAAAGGATACAGAAGTAACCCCTTTGTCACTTCTGGTCAGAAGCTTTAAGAACCAAGATGAGATTAGTCTGATCCCCTTCTCCTGGCAGAGTGATCCAAAGAGCTGAGCCACAAGCCAATCTATTTTGCACACATAGCATAAGCAAGAAATACACCCTTGTTCTGTTAAGCCAACTGGGATTTGGAGACTATTTATTACGGCAGCATATCTACGTAGACTATAATTCCGATGGAGACTGCTCCCAAGTGGAGAAATTAAGAAGGCAATGGGATATATAATTCTGAAGTAAGGGAAGGATAAAATTTGGGGAATTGTCAAAACATAAACAATTTAACAATGAGATTGGATGAGATTAAAAAAAGAACTAGTGATGCTACAAATCGTTCTGGAGAATTCCAAGATATTGAGAGGTCTGGGAGATGAAGGAAATCACATAGATTGAAAAGAAACAGCAAAGAAAGGCAGGAGGAGATGCTATTGAGTGAAGTGCCCTAGAAGCCAAATGAAGGAAGCGTTTCCAGGAGGAGAGAATGTCCATTGAATTAAATGCTTCTGATAGGTCTGAGCATGGGGAATTGTGTATTAGATTTAATAATGTGTATATTATACGTGATCATTTTTATAAAGCTTTTCTATTAGCTATGACGCAAAATCACATTTGCATTTTGGGAAGAAAGCAGAAGGGCTCAGTAGCAAAAGTTAGTCTTTCTACGGTGGGTAACACATCCTGATGCTGTTAAATTTGATATCTTCATGCAAGGGAGCTAGGTATATTTTTTTCTTCAACAGAATGTTCTTTGCTCTTCTTACGTTGTTTGTAATTTAATATTACCAGCTTCACAAGTCACCCTAAAATCAGAGAATACTCTTATCTTTCTGAAATCTTTGTTCCATCATTCTCACCCCCCTTTACTTCTGTACATCCCTATTAATCCTACCCTGACATTTCAAGAAATTGTAGAAAAAAAGTCTATTTTTAAATCATGAATTATTCTCTCAGTACTTGATCTCAACTTCTTTGAACATCTCATTTTAATGCTTATTATACTGTGTTGTTATTTGTTAAATTATTCATTTGTAATAAACATCAAAATTTCACAATGCCCTTCAGTCTTCTCTGACTATAGAAAGCAAATGTAAAAATAAAGCAATAGTATATTTCTGCTTTTTAATCTGAAAATTCCAGTGTTGACTGGCAGCGGAAGTATTTTAAATACCAACAAGTACAATGTTGTCAAATACCGGAAAAGAAGGAAAAGATAGGATACATCTCTCCTCTTTTCCCAAAAGTATTCCATATCCCCAAATTCTACACCATATATAATATTTGTCCATGACTGATAATGTTCAATTAGTGTAGGAAATAAAGCATCATGCAAAACATCCATTCTTTAATTTCCCACATTACATTTAAGTACTCTAATGTGTCTATTGTGAACAATTTGCTCTTCCAGTACATAAATATTTTCCTCCCTTTGAGTACACAGTATATATCCTGTTAAATAGTAGTTGAGCCATTCAGTGTTAAGACATTTGTTCTCACAGATAGATACATAGTAAATATTCTTTGGGTTACAGAAGGCTTACTAAATTGATGTTTATAGGACTAGCTAAACTAAATTCCTCTTTTCTCCCCCTTTTATCGTCTTTAGCTTACTTTGGAGATATTCTTGCAGACTTCCGTGTCTCATTAACTCTGTAATAATATAAATTGGATCTTCTAAAGTGCAAACAGCATACAGCTGGATAAGCCTGGGATGTCTTAGGCTCTTCATTATCTGTGCCTCCCTCAGGAAATCTTTTGGATCCATTGAACCTAAAACAAGAAGAGGGGGAAATCACTCTGTGTTATTGAGGCATTCCTATCCTCACAGCAGTCTGGTGGGAATCACCAAGATTGCCTGCCCTGCCTCTCTGTAATATCAGAACAGCAGTAGCACAAATCTTCAGACTTATCAAAGAAGAGAATCAGTTTAGCTGAGGCAGCCTAATAACTGGATGTGTTGGCGCATCAGGGGTGTGCAGTTTATGTGTTACGACCTGGAGGTAAAAAGAGGTTGATTCAGGTCTATATGAAAAATGAAAGAAAGAGGAGAGACTGACAGTCTAATTGATAAAACAAGGCAGGTATCTTAACAAAAAGAGAAGACATTCTATTAACATAAATACTGGAGGATGCTGAGTGTTTAATTACTGCAGCCAGAGCTTTTTGTTCTGGGATTCAGAGAAGACTGATAGCTGCCCTGTCCATGGTGCCCATTATGGGAAGAGCTGCGGGAAAAAATCCTAAAACAATGACATTCTGCCATATTTTTTGTCCTTCATTCTGCAGGAACATAGGGCATAGGCCAATTAGAAAACATTCAAGGCCATCCCCAAAAGTTAGTGGGTTTTTTTTTCCACCAGTTTATACATTTAACTTGGAAAATTCAACATTTTCTTCTGTATTATCTGTTTCCACAGTCAAAGCCTTAATAGCTTAACCAAATCAATGAGGCAGTATGGGGGCCTATTCTGAAGACTCATCTACAATTAAATTGCATTTAAATGGTTAAACTCTCACTCACCATGCAAGGTGTCAAGTAGTTACCTCCTAAGAGGAGGAAGGATATCTGGAGTTTACATTCATCAGTAATTTTAAAATCTTTTATTTCTTTTAGGATATGATGTTTCAGAGGCATTATTGTAATTGAAGGAACACTTCATTTCACATCTTAGTATTCAGTATGGAGACTGCAAATATCATTTCCAGTGATGCCCAAGAAGAGCATTACATTCATCACCCTCTCCATGTTGGATACTTTACAACTGGTGTTCAAACACAGGTACGGATAAGCTTTGACATTCTAAGGTAACACTGTGACTTGTTTATTAACGTAAAGTTAAGAAGAGTTACATGTGACC
>CAUYSK010070581.1:0-32310 GCA_963575035.1 Avahi laniger
TCCAGTGTCTGGTGAGGTCATTCTTCCTGGCGTGTAGACAGCCATCACCTTACCGTGTCCTCGAGCTCTCCTGTCTCTTCTTATAAGGGCACTAATCCCATCCTTGAGGTCGCCACCCTCATGACCTACTTTCCTCTCAAAGGACCCACCTTCTAATACCATCACATTGGGGTTTAGGATTTCAACATATGAATTGGGAGGGACATAAACATTCAGCCTCTAACGCATTATTACAGCACAATGTGGGGTGCTGAGACTGAGACTATCATATGAAACCAGAACTCTAGAAGGGCTAAAATGACTTCGGAATGAGTACAGAGGAACCGAAAAAAAAAAAAAGAAAAAGAAAAATCTCTCTGGCAGGATGTACTTGGGGTTAAAAAAAAAGAGAGAAAACCTTCACTGGCTGGCCTTTACCTATTTTTTGCATTCTCCAGAAATCCTAAATGTTGTCAAACACAAGCGGAAATTAAAAACTGAAGAAAAGAATAAGTTATGATAAAAATGATAAGATGGATTTAAAATATCTTTTAGAAATTAAAATCATCTTTATAATTTAAAGAATATTAGACACAATTGAGGAGATAATGAATCAGAGCGTTTTCTTTTGCTGGTCCAGGCTAACACATGGTGAGGTGGATATTTGTCCACAGGAAGTTTATTGGGGAGTAATCTCATGATCGACACTTGTCAGGGGCAAGGGGGAATATAGGTAAATGAGTAAATTCGAGGAAGATGTTTAGCTGCAATACAGTTCAAACATTGGTCTCATAGGATCCCTTAAATTCTGAAGCTGGGTTGGCCCTCGAGGGAGTATCTAATTGAGTCAAGGTGTCCAGGGCTGTCATATTAATAAGTCATTTGGTGTGGGCTCTCCCAGGTGGTATAACCTTGGGGAAGGTAGCTTACCCTCAGTGGGCAACACTCCTGGCAACTGGAAGAAAGAATGTCTCATTATATCTGTCACTATTAATACTATTTTACATTTTTCAGTATCTCCTGAGAAGGGAGATAGGGTAAGCCTGGGACAATCATCTTAGTTCTCATTTCTTTACTCTGTTAAATATTTGCACATGCATTTGTATAAAGATGTACAGGTATGAAAATAAAATATGTATACACACAAACACACATATACAAGCTACATGCATATATTATATGTAAATATATATGTGCAATATGTGTATGTGTACTAATCAATATGCTCTTATTGACATAGAAATTTCTCTTTGAAGAAATAATTAAGGTAAATAATTCTCCTCAGCAAGCACAATCCTTGGTAAAGGAGATTCTGCAGTACAAACCTACAAATTTACATTTTTGTCACATGAAAAGCAAAGTTGACCCATGTGTTACATTTTATTTTAGATTAATGCCTGAATGTTTTTAAATTCCAAATTCATTCACAGCATAAGTCACTTTCTTTTGACCAACCTTTGGGAATAAGTCCACAGAATACTCTCATTTGAAGTAAAAATATCTAGACCTAAAGGATGTAAGAAAGTAAATACATGGAAATCAGGTAGTGTTTTCCTGGGGAATGCCTTGCGTTTCTGAGGAACAAATATGCCTGGAGTAATTGCCATAGATTGAATGTGTCCCAGCCAAGATTTATGTATGAAACTAAATACATAAAATATACATAATACATAATTAGGAAGTGGGACCTTTAGGAACTACTTAGGTCATGAGGGTGGAGCCTTCATGAATGGAATTCGTGCCCATATAAAAGGGGCCTGAGAGAGCTTTCCTCTTCTGCCATGTGAGGTTACAACAAAAATATGTCTGTCTATGAACCAGGAATTTGGTTCTTGCCAAACACAGAATTTACCAGCACCTCGATGTTAGACTTCCAAGCTTCCAGAACTGTGAGGAATAAATTTCTGTTTTTATGAGCCGCCCAGTCTGTTATTCTAGCAACCCAAATGGACTAAGACAGTCATTGAAGATTTTTTATTAAGGATTTTTCATAACCCTGGTATTCATAATAAAATTAAAATTAACTATTTTCTTACTTAAATTAAAAATAATTAACTAGAAGTCAGTTGCGGCTTTTTCAGAGGAGGGTGTGTGTGTTCACAAAAGAGGAAAACATTTTTCTCAATTACTAGCAAAAACCTCCTACTTACAGTGTTTTGCATTATTAATACAATGTGCTGTTTCAAAAATAATTATTTTATTTTAATAATCACTATATGTGACTGAGGCAAGATATTATTATGCTTTATCTAGATGGCAAAACTAGCACTTTAAAAGTTAGTGAATTTACTCCTACACTCAGTTAATCAACATAAGACTCAAGATTTAACCCCAGTCTACCGCTCTCACAAGTGTTAGTTCCATCTCATCATGTTGTCAAACATCACTTTATAATCTACCTCCAAAACTGTATGTAAATAATAAATTTTTGCACATAAAAAATTTCTACAGCTAATGCATGTGTATCCATGAATTAAATAGTTATAAAGAAATGTTGATACCATGATAAACACATAGTAATGTGAACATAGCACTGTAATTACTCCCACTATTAAAGCTTCAAATTGATAGCCTGTTTCTGAGAATGCATTCTTCCAGTGTATAGAAATAATATGCTGACTGATTGCAATAAAGTATTTTTTCTTAAAAATATGAAAATCTCATTATTATTCTTATTCATTGCCCTTCTCCCTTTATATCATTCTGCTATTGATTAGCCAAGTGCCATTTGTTGTTCCATTTTTTAAAGTATGCATTTGAATGGGTGAATGATTTTTTTTTAATTTTTTTTATCTGCTTTTTTTTTTTTTTTTTTTTTTGAGACAGAGTCTTGCTCTGTCACCCGGGCGAGAGTGAGGTGGTGTCAGCCTAGCTCACAGCAACCTCAAACTTCTGGACTCAAGCCATCCTTCTGCCTCAGCCTCCCAAGTAGCTGGGACTACAGGCATGTGCCACCATGCCCGGCGAATATATATATATACATATTTTAGTTGTCCAGATCATTTCTTTCTATTTTTTAGTAGAGACGGGGTCTTGCTCTTGCTCAGGCTGGTCTTGAATTCCTGACCTTGAGTGATCCACCTGCCTCGGTCTCCCAGAGTGCTAGGATTATAGGCGTGAGCCACCGTGCCCGGCCTGGTTGAATGTTTTTGTATTCCACTTAGCTTCAGTAGTTCATTAAAATTCATATATATGTGTGTATGATTTTTATAAATATTATGCTTTATATATATTTAAATATTCTAGTCATCATATTATTATTCTGAATTACAGAAAAATGTAGATAATTCATTTAATTCTATACAGAAACAAATCTCTCACATATCATTAATACCACAAATTTTTGTGAACATTGATGGTAATATCCAATTCACAGCTCTATTGAGAGCTCTATTATGCCAAGAATTTCTTAAACTTGTAATTCCTAATGTGTATTTTCCATAGATACTTGACAGTTGAATAGCTGCTTAGACAAGTTAACAAAGGAATGCAGATTTTCAGAACCTACCTCAAAAGCCTAATTAGAACAAGAAAATATATAGAAAAACCCACGAAATAGAACAAGATAGTTGTACATGTTAATAATCATGTTATCAGGGATCTCCAGCCCTACATAAAAGTGCTAAATGTAATGTAGTTTTTAAAAAATAATTTGCTTTATGTTATTTTTCATTCTCTACAGCTATAATACATTTTGTTGTACGATTCCAGTGTATTAATCGTCTTATGATTATTTGTGTACAGTGTACGCATTTGTATATAAGCGTTTTTGTACTTGTGTCAGTAGATGTTAAGTTCCTCAAGTGGAGTATTCGGTTCTTATTTTGGTGGTCAGCTACTCCAGTAACACCCACTCCATCTCTGGGACTACTTGGCAAGTAGTAAGCAGGCACTCAACTCATATTTCTTCATTTGGAATTGCTGATTTTTTTAAATAATTAACTTAAACTTCCTTTGAACAAATAAAACTCAAAATGTATATAACAATAATAATGATAATGAGAAATGTATGATTCACTATATAAAATTAAAATACTAAGGAAGCATCAGGATTCTCAAACTTTAAAAGTATTTAGAAATGTTATTTAAGAATAATAGGGGTATTTTTTTATATGTTAGCTGGCTATTATTATGTCTTCTTTTGAAAAGTTTCTGTTCATGTCCTTGTACCCCCATAATATCCTGAAATAAAAATAAAAGAATAATAGGGGTATAGAAACATGGTAAAGATTCCAGAACTCATATGTCTATCATCACTTAATTAAAAAAAAATATTTCAGAACTTGAATGGAAGAGAGGCTTGGGGGAAATAAAACAAATCTCCATTGTAAAAAACTTAGTGACTTAAGGTAAAAATAGACCACTCCCTGCTATGTTCTATTTTTTCAGGTGTTGGGTGTTTGAAAGACTCAGATGATATTTTATTACCAGTATTAGCTTAAAGCATTGATAATTAAGAATTATAAAGAAATTTTGATGACATTAATGTAATACAGCAATCATTTTCCAGTTTCTTAAGTAGGTTACATTTTTCTTTCCCAATGTCTAATTAAATTATTTTTACTCCCACTATTATATTGTACTAACTTTTTGATCTTAGATGTATCTCTCCTCTTATGTGCTCTAGACAAGAAGACATAATTCCTGTTATTTTTTAGACTTTGTATTCCTATAATTTTAAAAATCATTTATATCGAAAATATAATTGATACAGTGTTAGATACATATCCTAAATTTTAAATGGTATTTTCTGATGTTTTTCTAATTTTTCAGTTTTTAACACAGCTTTATGATGTATAATTGATATTCAAAGAACTGCAAATATTTAATGTAGACAATTTGATAAGTTTGAGTATATGAATACACCCATGAAACCATAACCACAATCGATCAAAGTAATTGATGTATACATCATCTCGAAAAGTTTCCTCATGCCTCTGGTTTTGTATTTTTGTTGTGAGAAGATTCAACATGGCATCTCATTAACAGAATTTTAAGTGCATAATAGGGTATTGTTAACTGTAGGCACTATGTTGTGCAGCTGATCTCTAGAACTTATTCATCTTGCATAATCGAAACGTTATACCCATTGAACAAAACAACTCCCAAATTCCCCCTTCTCCTAGCCTCTGACAACCATCATTCAATTATCTGTTTCTTTGAGTTTGACTATTGTAGATACTTCATATAAGTGGAATCATGCATTATCTGTCCCTCTGTAACCTGTTTATTTCAGTTAGCATAATGCCCTTCAGGTTCATAAATGTTGTTAAAATGGAAGGAAGAATTTCTTTCTTTTTAAGGCTGAATAAGACTTCGTTGTATGAATATACCACATTTTCTTTATCCTTTCATCTGTCATGGACATTTGGGTTGTTTCCACATATTGACTATTGAGAATAATGTTGCAAGAAATATGGGAGTGAAAATATCTCTTTGAGATCCTAATTTCAATTCTTATATAAATAAATAAATAAAATTGCTGAATCATATGATAGTTTTATTTTTAATTTTTTGAGGAACCGCCATACTGTTTTTCATAGTGGCTTCACCACCTTACATTCCCGCTAACACTGTATTTACTGTTACCTTTTCTCCTCATACTCACCAACACTTAATCTTCTTGGGTTTTTTTTAATAATAGCCATCCTAAGAGACATAAGGTTATATCTTATTTTGTTTAAATTTGCATTTCTCTCATGACTACTAATGTTGAACACCTTTTCATATACCCATTGGCCATTGATATGTCTTCTTTGGAAAAATGTTTAAGTACTTTACCCATATTTAATCATTTTTGTTTGTTTTCTATTGAGTTGTAGAAGTTTCGTATACATTTTGGATATTAGCACCTTATCAGATATGTTTTGCAAATATTTTCTCCCATTTTGTAGATTGCTTTTTTATTCTTCATTCTGTTATTTTTTTTTCCCTTTACATAAGCATTTTAGTTTCATGTAGTCACATTTGTCTATTTTGCTTTTGTTGTCTGTGCTCTTAGTGTGCAATCTAAGAAATCATTGTCCACACAAATACCAAGAAGCTTTCCTTCTATTTTGTTCTAGGAGTTTTATACTATCAGATCTTATGTTTAAGTTTTTAATCCACTTTGAGTTGAATTTTGTGTATGTTATGAGGCAAGGGTCCAATTTATTTCTTTTGTATGTTGATATGCAATTTTCCCAATACCATTCGTTGAAGAGACTATCTTTCCGAATTGTATATTCTTGGCAGCTTATTGAAGATTATTAGACAGTACATGCACCAGTTTTTTTCTGAGCTCTCTATTCTGTTCCATGGGTCTATATGTTTGTCTTTATGCTGGTACCTTACTATTTTAATAACCATAGCTTTATAATATATTTTGAAATGAGAAGATGTGATAGCCCATCTTTGCTCTTCTTTCCTAAATTCGCTTTGACCATTTTGGATCTTTTGGGATTCCATGTGAGTTTCAGGATTGTTGTTTCTATTTCCATAAAATCTACCATTGGGATTTTGGTGGAGATAGCATTGAATCTGTAGATCACTTTGAGTATGGAAATTTCTACAGTATTAAGTTTTCATTTTCTTCCTCTTTCATGCCTCAGTTTATAGAATCAGAATTTGAATGTAAATTTAAGACACTTCAGGTGAAATTTTGGAAGTTAGATTAGTAGGAAAAAACTGTCCAAATATGGAGCATTTATCTTGTTATATCAAGATGGCCCAGGGTTTATCAGTCATCCTTGAATGTTTAAATATATTATGTTAATATCCTGAAGTTAACAGTGGTAAGTCTTAAAAATTCTATTACATAAATGCATAAATCAAAAAAAGATGTAAACATTTAAAAGAAATATTCTCAAGTAGATCACTTGACTGACCCAGTGCATTCTCTCCTATAGCTAGGATAAATGGGAAACTAAATGATTAGAATTTTGTTTGTTTGACTCATAATATTGTAATTATATGAAGGGCTAAAGAACATATTAAAATGTCTTCATGAAATACATTCAGCACTTCTTCCTCTCCCCCAAATGTATACATATACAATTTGATATATCAAAATTCTTATGGTATTCATAGCATTAGTCTAGAAATTTTTCGAGCTCTGTGAAACATGTTTGCCTATTTTTAACACCAGGGTAAAATTATTCTTCCTTGTTCCTAAGATCATGGGGAGTACACACCTAATGGTCAAATTCTAATGATTGCAATAGGTTTAAGTTTTTGGATTTTCATTATATATTCAAATATTAATTCTTCCTCTCTCTCTTCCTTTGTTTATTTTGTTTACTTTTTCTTTGTGTTGTATTTTTTAATATAAAATTATTAATATGAAAGCTTGTTAATATGAGCACCTGAATAGATTTCATGACATTAACTTAATACAAGCCTGTACCCTAACTATACACATTCCTCCTTCTAATTGTGATTGTTATTGTTAATTTATACTAATATATAATATTTTAGTACAAGGGAATTTTATATTTTTCTTTCTCCTACATTTTAAAACATATTTTATGTAAATTTATTGTTCAACTTATTATTATGGGGTAAATGATTATAAGCTGGCACAAGGGAGGATTCCCTGGTGGTAGTAATGTTCTGTTTCTTTATTTGGGAGATTATGTAGGAAATACTCTTTCAATCTTTGTGAAATATTTATTCACAAAACTTTAAAATTAAGATTTGTACATCTAATCCTTAGTAAAAAGTTGCTAAAAACATTTTTGAGGTGATCTGTAATTTATACCATGGAATATCTGGCTTGCATGAATTTAGAAATTTATAAACATTATTGTTAATGGTGTTTATATATAATTTTTCCAAATACGAAAAGAGATAAGTATATTCATATTCATATATTTATAGAATATATAAAGATGGAAAGAAAACAATTGAACCATCTATTCCAATTCAAAAATTATATTAACAAAAACAAAAAGGACATGGAAAAGATTATAGTTAATTAGAGGAAGAACTAGAATTATAACCTAGCTCACTAATAACTCTTTTTATGTATTTAAAAATAACAACTGGGTCATTCTGTAATTAAACTTACTCAGGAAAACCATCAAAGAGGCATTCAAAAGAAGGTAAACAAAAGTTTAGATAAGAAACAAAGTCTGAAATGGTTATCTGTAGTTGTTTAAACATCATTTTAATTTATATTTCATAATTATTATATTTTCCATGATCTGGAATGTTTTACTTTTGTTTTACCTTCTATGGACTGCCATAAACTATTCTAAATAATTATGAAGGGCTACCATGTCATGTTGTCATCAATGTCATGAGAAATTTAAGTGATTTATTAGGCTTGCTGAAAGGAAATAAAGTACCTTGCGTTTAGTGTAAATTTTATTATATTTATGTTGGTTACATGTAATCTAATTTTATATATATATTCCATTGATAAATTTACAGACTTAAATGTCCTCTCTACTGCCTTACCTTCTATTCTAAGCCATGATCTCTATAACAGCATTAGGAAAACTAGGCTGACATACAAGCCAGCGCTCTTTCATCTGGGACACTCAGAGGTCACTATACCATTGTGATCTTTTATAGAGCAATATATAATTCAACTGGAATTTTTTCCAGCAAGATATTGTAAGAGATAAAAATACTTAGTAAGTTTCCAAAAAGATTAAACATTTATACAAGAATAGCATATGCTAGGCTAAAAATAAAGGCTATTAATAAAAGCCTTTATGCAGTATTGCTGTCATCAACTCCATCTGTCCCTGTGAGGACTCAGCATGTTCATTTCTAGTGCCAAGAGAGCTGTCCTGTGTTGCAAGGACTTTGAATGACCTATCCACCCATGAATACCGTCATCTTTCTATATTCTTTCAGCTGGATGTCTGTGACCTAACAAAAAGAATGCTGTGCTTTGAATCCGGTGATCTTCACTCCACTCTAATTCTGCCACGGTAGTTTTTGTGCTCCAATATGTCATTTATCCAGCCAATGCCTCAGTCACCTTGCTTAGAAAATGAAGCTGTTTCACTTTCAGTTTAACTGATAAGTTGTTTGTACAATTAATATGAGGAGATTTATTTGAAAAAATTATGTTATTATATATTGGTTTTAGCACTATTGAGAGATAGACCCTTTGAGAGTAAAGGAGAAATGACTGAGAGCATCAATTTCACACTTCTGTCTGATAAATAAATCCTCCTTAGACTTACTCACATTTACTCAGACATGAAATACTTACGGTAACTTGGAACTCATTACCATCCAAAGTGGCTTCTTCTGCTAATAGCTACAATTGTTAGAAGCATTTTCTTATACTGAATCAAAATATGTTTTCTTATTGTTTCTATCCAATAATGTCAAACTGACAGTTCACACAGAAGAAATATAAACTTGTTTCTACTTAATTTAGTAAGTAGATATTTATTAATTGTCAATTAGATGGTAAAATTTACATGATACAATTCATACTTTAAATGGTCTAATGTGAGAGGCAAATAAGAACATCAATCATTAAAATACAATGGACTAAGTGTTATATAGAAAAGAGTTTGCAGGAAGACATGAGTCTGGCCATATTCAAATACTTTAAAACATTATACAGTATTAATCAATTTTTCTAAAGCTTAAGGAACAAAATTTTATGTTTGTTTTGTTTCAGATATTTTTAAGTCTATTACTAATCCTAGAGCTTTTCCTTGATCATACCTCAGTTTACCGAAACCTCTTTATCTGGGAGCTAAGTAGAACCATATCTTTTAGGTCTTGCCTGGTATTAGTTGGCATAGGGATAAATATAGTGTCAAATAATACATTATCAATTATCACTTGTATTTGAAATTTGAAACAAACATTAAAATATTGGATGTAGCATGAGTATCATTTAACATTTTCCGTATATCTGTATTGTTATGTCAAAAATACAAATAGAAGATAGATTTTTTTTTTTAAATGATGGATGGAAGAATGCTTTCATTATCCAATCTTCACACAGCTTATAGAATAAGTATACAGAATCCAAGATACTTTTTTAATTGAATTCAAACTTTTCAATACGATCAAGTGTTTTTACTGTTATGTATCAAGATGATCACGTGGTTTTTCATTTTTAATTTTTTGATATTATGAGTTACATTGTTTTTTAAAAAATACTAACAAAATCTTGCATTTCCTGGATATAATTCATTTGGGTATTATATATTATAATTTCATATATTTTGGGTATAATTTGATAAAATGTTATTATTAAAGAAAGAATACTAGTGTGTAGTTTTGTTTGTTTTCTTGTATTTTCTGGATTTAATATCAAGGTGATTATTGCCTCAATAGAACAGACTTGAGAATTCTCACCTCTTTAATTTTGTTCAAGAGTTTGTGTGAAATTGATAATATTTCTTTTTTCAATGAGTGGTAGAATTCACCACAGAATCTATCTGGGCCTGGAATTTTCTTCATGAAAAGTTTCTGAATGCACATTGAATGTCTTTAATAGGTATAAGACTATTCAGGTAGTTCATATTATCTGGTTCGCCTGACTAAGCTTGATTAATTTGTATTTTCAAGGAATTTGTTTATTTCTTCTAAGTTATGAAATGCATTCAAATAAAATTGTTCATAAAATTCTCTTATTATCCCTTCTAAATCTGTAGAATCAGTAATGCTGTCCTCCTTTTAGTCTTGATATCGGTAATTTGCAATGTCTATTTTCCTGAAAAATCTGAAAAGAGGATTATCAAAGGCACTGCTTTTCTTAAAGAAAATTCTTTGATTTTATCTAATTTCATAATTGTTTATCTTTCTGCTCCTCTTTATACTATTAATACTTCAAATATAATTTGAGTGATTTAAGTAATCTACTATTTCAAATATAACATAAGAATATTAGAAATTTATGTCTTTATTCTTACCTATATTTTGTGTTATTATGATACATTTTACTTCTACTATATAATAACCTCATGATACTTTTTTTTTATTATTTTAAACAGTCCAGTATCTTTCAAAGATAATTAAGTCATGAGAGCAAAATATTTTCTATTTATCTTTAGTTTTACTATTCTGGAGTGTTCTTCATTTGTTTATATACACTGAAACTTCCATCGAGTATCCTTTTTTTCTTTTGCATCAATGTCTACCTTTATTATTTCTTGTAATGTAGATATACTAATGATGAATACATTGAGTGTTGTATGTCTGGAAAAAACCTGTTTTGGTATAATTTTCTTTCTTCTACTTTGCATTGTATTTTCTTAAAGTAAAATTTCAAAATTGTCATCATATAAAATTGACGATTTTTTCTTTTGGTATATATGTCCATGAGCTTTAAAACATATACTGATTCATGTAACAACTACCAAAATCAGGATGCAAAACCTTCACCTCATTGTCATCATTTTTAATAACACTTTTACTGGTATAGAATTCCACATTGAGAGTCTATTTTTTTATTTTGTTTCTGTTCCTTAAGAGTTTCTGAAGGTCTATTTTCTCTATTTTCAAACATTCCAGGTTCCTTTTTATAATTTCCTGTTCCATATCTAAGAGCAAATCAAATATTTTTGGAGCTTGAAATATATACAACTTAGAGGGAAAACTTTATAAAAAATAATATAAGATTGTGATTACAAAATTATGTACAGAGTTTACACAACAATGTGAATGTACTTAACCTCAAAGACTTCTACACTCAATAATGAGAAATTTTATATTAAATCTATTTTATCACAATAAAAAGATAATTACAGAATAAAAAACAAAACCAAAACAACAAAAAAATTAGAGTAAAGACTTTGAGGGAACCAGTATAAATAAGGAAAACTGAAATTTAGACTTTAACTTCATGGAAAATTTATCTCTGTCTTTAGATATTGTCAATCTATTTTTTAAAACACAGTAAGCATAGACATTTTAAATTTAGTTTATGTATTCTAATATCTGAAATGTGTCTACTTTTGTCTCCTTTAATATCTATGCCAAAGCAACTTTTTCTTTTTTTATTTTCTTACCTCCCCTTGAAATGAGCTGAAGACATCTTTATCCTCAGGGCATCCCACTTTAAAGTCTCAAGTACATTTTGGAAGAGTCTCTTGCTTGATTCCCTAACTTAAAAGCTACTGGGCTTTGATTTCTATCTTTCCCTGCCTGAGAGATCTTCAAAATCAAATTTTAAGTTTCCTAAAACTAGAAAATTCCCTCAGAGTGAAAGAAAGAACTTTACTTTTCAATGCTCTGCTACCTTTCTAGCTTTGTGCTTTTCTTCCATTTTTTCCCCAGTAATATATATAAAAGCTCTTATGATCTAATTTTTATAACATATACCAGAGTTTCATATTTTTTCCAGCAGAAAATTTGTTCTGAATAATCTAAGCCATCATATATTTCTTTCAATGTAGGCATTTTTATTTTAAAATAATTCATTTAGGCAGCAAAATATTTTTGTGTCTATAAATAAATAAAAATAAAAAATTGAATCTACCAATAGCCTCATCTTCCCATTACTCAAATATGACATTATCATTTTGGCCTTTTTCTCATAGTCTCTTTGTGTTCCCCTAAGGATTATTTTTTTACATAATTGTTATCAGGTACCATATACTATTTCTAAATTAATATTGTATTAAGAAATATTTTTCATGCTACTTCCTTTTCATAGATATTATTTTATGTAGTTGCTTGAGGACAGAGAGCATACCCTTTGCATCTCCCCTGCTGTTGAACACACATTAGACATTCAATAATGTTGTTAGCTTGAATAAGGGTACAGGCATTTTAAGAGAAAAGCTTTCCTGGATGTTTAGTTCTTTCTGCCATACCATCTGATATAGTAATGTGGTCAAATGTTGACATTCAATAAACAATTGCTGAATGCTGCAGGAGTTAGACTCATGTTACTGAGAACCACACAAAGAAGGGAATGTAGTATCTGAACATGGGTTCCTGCCATACCCCAGATTTCTGTTGTATTCAGTCTTGGGGAATGACAAAGGATTTCTAAAACATTGAATTTGGTAGCTCACGTTTTTATCCCAAGATAAGGGATATTTGTCCCCTTAACTAATCTATCTACCTTTACCTTTGCCCCCTTATTGTAGTTCTCAATACATTAGCCAGAATCATCCTTTGAGAAGTTCAATTGGATCATGTCATTCTTCTCCTTCTACCCTCCAGTAATTTTCCATCTCAGAGTAATATCAAAATTCCTTAAAGTTGTTTACAAGGCTGTGTTAGCTTGGGCTGCTATAGTAGAATCCCATAAACTAAGTGACATTAATTTTTCATAGCTTTGGAGGCTGAGAAGTCCAAGATCAAGATACTGGCCAATTCTCTTCTGGGTAAATGCTCTCTTTGTGCCTTGCAGATGACCATCTTCTTGCTGTGTACTCTCATGGGGAAGAGATCGATCATCTCTCCTGTTTTTTCTTATAAGGGTACTACTTCTACCATGAGGGCTCCACCTTCATGACTTAATTACCTTTAAAGGACCCCACCTCAGATACCATTGTATTTGGTATTGGGGGTTTACCGTACAAAATTTGGGGGGACACAAATATTCATTCCGTAGCAAAGGCATTATATAATCTAGACATGTTGCCTCTCTGGCCTCTTCTAACACTGTACGTCAATTACTTTAGTTTACCCATATTGACCTCACCACCATTCTTTAAACACATTAAGCGTGCTTCTCTCTTCGGGATGCTGTTCTCTATGCCATGAAACAGCTTCACCCAGGTTTCTTTTTCTCTCACTTGTTTCAATTCTTCTTGTCTCTTTTCCAATATTGCCTCTTCTGTGATGTCTTCTCTCTCTTCAAATTGGCACTTCTTGACCCATTTGCTACTTAATTTTTTCCTTACCCTCAAAACGACTTGACATTATATTTATTTGTCATTTTGGTTTAGTTTTTTTCCAAACTAAATATAAGCTTCTGGAGTGTAGGGTATTTATGTTTTATTCACTAATTGAATCCCAGCACCTAGTGGCTGGAATATTGAACTGCATGGTAAATATTTGTTAAAGATACAAATGAATAAATGCCAACTAATATATCTACCATGCAGTCAATGTTTTTATTGCACAACAGTGTTCTTTAATATCTAGAGTAACGTCATAAAATATTATTAACTCAATGTTACAGCAAATGAAATAAAAAAGTTAAGGACCTTGCTCAAGGCAACACTAAAAAATAATAATAGTAATAATTAGCAAGTTTTATCTTCAAATTAGGGTCTTTCTCTTTCCAAAGGTCAAATTTTTACTTTTGTATCATGCTGAGATATGAATTACGTGCAAAAAATTTTACAATTTTCTAATAATTTTACAATCTAATTTAATGTTATCTTTTGCCTTGTATTTGCCATTACTATAAACGAAAAATTTTATGCTTGAGGAAACTCACACAGTATAACATAGTAGAATTAACACATGAAATTCAAAAGAAAAGAATTTCTTTGCAACTCGATTTGATTGATGGTAATGTTGGGATTATAATACCTCACTGAAATGAAGCCACTGTACTCTGGCTTTTAAGGCCTAAACTTGACATTTGCTCTTTAGCAGTAGAGTGAACTTCATATTCTGAGAATCATGCCTTGAAGCTTATTTGTAAAGAAGTCTTCCCTTCCATAAAAATCCACTTTGAATGAATTAGTCAACCTACTTGGTGAAAGAATTCATGGGAAATACCTCAGGAATTAAATTACTAATGGGACCAGAACTCTAAAAGGACTGATTCTAAATTTATGTCACATGCTTACTGGACTGCAACTTTTTACATTGCATTTCAAATAGTGTAGGTGCATTTATTTTTTCTAAAATAAGAGAATCTCAGAATCTAAAATCTGAGATTAAGGCTAGCTACAGATTCTAAGCTCTTTAGTCTCACAGTGGTGATTGATTGCAAAATGATTTAAAATAAAATAATTTGTGGTTCTCTCTACATGACGATGTCATGAATGCCTTGGCTATCTATAGGGCTATGGCTTTGAATTTAGGTTAGTAGTAAAGATAGGTTCTTGATGATCCTACCACATGGTTTGATATACAAGTTCCCAAATTTGGCTTAATTTAGTTCAATTCAAAAATATTTATTAAGCTTTCAATATTTGTCAGGCATTTTGTTAGATGCTTTTAGAATCAATGGTAGTCGGATGGAAGAAAAAAGTTGAATGATCCACACAGAAATCAAATCAAAGCCTTAGTCCCATTTGCACTCATACTGTAACAAATGAGGAACAAAAACACAGATAAGACTCTTGATAACCTTAGAAAATTGTCCCAAACTCCACCATCACTCTGGCTCTTTGGCTCTAAGCTATTACTGTAAAATTATTGACATACATCAATTAGCATATAAAGTTAACACTAACTATTCAAAGTTAGTGGATATTCAAAGTTTGGGTAAATAACAGAGAGTTTAGTTCAGCTTCCTAAATAAAAATCCTAAGAATGTTGAACATTCTTAAAAATGTTGTTTTAAATTCCATTATTAAAACCACATTATTTCAAAGTGCTTATCTTTCCACTTAAATTGACTTCTTTTTTTTTTTTAGATTAACTTCTTCACTGATTCTGCACCCTTTGGGAGAGGATCTGAGCATTTGATAAGCAGAATGAGAAACTCAATTATTGCTATGGTAAATTCATCTTTAACTTGACATTTACCCTCAATTGAATATTTTCATTGAATTGGAGGCTCCATTACCCATCCCCCCTCTTTTGTCATTATTCATGTTTCCATATATTTATCATTTACTGTTCACAAGACAGTTTTAACAGCTTAGACAACCAGCACAGAAGTTCTGTCTAGGAAATTAACTTGCCTATCTCTGAGTATCTCCATATATATATATATATATATATATATATATACACACACATACACATATACACACACACATAATTTTTAGTTTATAATATGTCTAAAGACTAAATAAAATAATATAGGAAGAAGTGCTTTATCAAAAGTCAAAAATAAATTATAAGATTAAGTATATTCTGCATGGAGAGCAGGTCATTTTTTTTATTTGTACAAATTTGTAGGGTACATGAGAAATTTTGTTCATGTATATAGTTGTAGTGATCAAATCAGGATATTTCAGATGTCCATCGCCTTAGCACAATACATTTTTGAAGTGTAGTCATCCTACTTTGCTACCAAAATTGGAATTTATTCCTTCTACCTAAGGGTATGTTTATACTCTTTAACCCACTTCTCTTCATCCTCCTCCTTTCTCCCTCCTCACTCTTATCAGTCTTTATTATCTACCTTTCCACTCTACTTTTGTGTGTTCAAACTTTTTAGCTCCCCCACATAAATGAGAACATGCATTATATATCCGTTTGTGCTTGGCTTATTTCACTTAAGTTAATGACCTCCAGTTCCATCCATGTTGCTGCAAATGATAGGATTTCATTCTTTTTATGGCTTAATAGTGTTTCCTTGTATATATATCTCACATTATCTTTATTGATTTATCCATTGATGGACACTTAGGTTGATTCCATATCTTTGCTATTGTGAATAGTGCTACAATAAACATGTGAGTACAGGTATCCCGTTGATATATCAATTTCTTTTCCTTTGGGTAGATACCCAGTAGTAAGATTGTTGGATTGAATAGTAATTCTATTTTTAGTTTTTTGAGAAATCAGGAGGTAATATTTGAATGTTTACACAACACTAATAATTAGATGACAACATGATTATATGATTTTCAAAATAGATTGTTTTGCTTATTCAGAGTTGAAAAATTAATTTGTAAGAAAATGTAATATCAAAGGTTAGAGGAATGAACCATGGAAAAATTATTCACAAAGACAGTCAAAGAGTGTAAAGGGTGTAAAATAACTTGCCCAAGGTCACACGTTATTCATTGATTCATCCATGATCCATACAGCCATCTGGCCCTCCAGCCACCTAAAAAGCATTCATTGAACACAAGTAATACAATGGTGATCAAGATATATCCTATATTTTCAAAAAGGTTATAGGATCCAGGAAAGAACACTTTCCCAGAAAAAATTAATAGCAATGCTTTTTCAAAACATTACTATTTAATATTAACAAAACAACTGAGATTCTGAAACAGGGAGAGATGAGATACCTCTCAGAGAAGCCCTCAATCTCATAAAGAGTATATATTAAATCTAGTTATTCTACATAGCGAATTTAAGGTTTTTCTACCATTAAGATAATAGGGTTACATAGTTTTGTCTATCCATTAAGAAACCATTTTATTTAATGAAAAGCACACCTTTTCAATAAACTGGGAAAACCTCAAAAAGCACCTGCTTTCGAGTCATTTATCTCTTCAACTTCCATTTTTTGTTTTGTTTTTCTTGATATCACTGAATGACACTGTGCTTATACACAAGGATAAATAAACTTCTTCTTGTCCCAAACTATTCAAAATCTAGTAGAAAGAATAACTGTAACATCTAATTGTAATAGAATATGATATATGAAATCATATATGCTTAGCAAAGGTGACCTCTTCTAAGAAAGTCAGGAAAGGCTTTATACAGAAGGAAATTCACTTCTAGAATAGAGTTGCAAATAAACTTTTCTATTCCTTCTGTTCTGCTTCTAATTTGCAATTAATTTGATGAAGTAAGACTGTATTGTGGCACTTATTCAATAAAAATTGATTGAGTATCCACTATTAGACAGACTCTATGATAATCATCATAAGTATAATAAAGGAAAAAGACAGTCTGTAGTTTGAAAAAACCCAGTATAGAAAGGAGGTCAGATAAGAAAAAATTCATTTAATAAGTACCATTTGGGGCTTTAATCCATGTTCCAGGTTCTGCAGACAGAGCAGCAAGAAAATAAAAAAAGAAATGTTGACCTTTATGGTGGTGCTTATATTCTAAAGAGAAAGAACAATGAACAATTATGAATAAGAAATACACTATTTCATATAAGATGATGATGGGACTATTGGAACAATTATTACAAAGATATTCATGAGTTCCTATAAAATCATACTATACTATACTATCTACTATAAAATCATAGTAGAATAACCATCAAATGGAAGAAACAGTTGATAATCAAAAGCTCCCTGAGATGAGTTTTGAAAGCTAAATATGTAATTGTTAAAAGAAAGAAAGGGCACGTTAAGTAGGAAGAACAGTTCCCACTCCATTCAATTATTTTAGAATCTTACAATGGCATAGAAGGGGATAATAAAGTTCCTGTGCCTTTCAAGAGAAACAAGGAAGTACCCACGAAAATCCTAAAGCAACTTCAGTTACTGGAGGCAGCACTGTATATAGTGATAGCCTAGGTCCTGCTTGACCACTGAAGGCCACAATGAGACTGTAGATGTAAGTGGTGGATGTGACAGGTAGGAGGCCCCCAAACACTAGAAATAGTAAACTTTTTAGCAGATTGCAGTGCAGCAGCACAATTGACCTGATAACTACTTTAATGACATCATGCCACATGAGATTCCTCTAGAAGGAATGTTAAGTTGGAAGAAAATAAGTAAGAGTGTAAATTGACTAAGTAGTCAAAAGAAGACTGAATAACCTAAAATTTTTTGATGTAATGCTTTATTGGCAAATGCCATTTATTGCTGCTGAGTGAAATAAAACAATACTTTTGAAAGGAAGTTTACTTATTGTATAATAAAGTCTTTGGGAATTTGAGATTTTATTTTTTATTATATTATTAAATTTAAAGATCTTGATAAAATGACCATTGTTATTAAAAATATAGTAAGTAAATTTATAGAAGAAAATAAATGAACTATAAAAAAATAAGAAATATCAGCTCACAACTAACTCTAAACCTAGACACTTTCACAGGTAGTTCATAGACTACAAAACTCTTTGTGTTAATAGTATAGAGAAAGAAGGAAAGCTCGAAAGTATTAGAAAGAAACTAAAACTTTAAAATATGAGGTTCATTCTAGGAAGATAAGGATGTTACAATATTAGAAAATTATGAAAATAACATAGAGGTTGAAACATATGATATTGCCAACATATGATCATTTTTAACTTATATAAATAGAAATTTCATATTGCCAGCATATGTTATTAGGACGCCAGAAAAAAATAAGTTATTTTATTAGGTGACAAGAAAGCATTTGAAAAATCAGAATCTACTTTATCAATCTTAATAATTAGTATTTTTATACATTTTTCCTGAGAAATAAGTAGACTAATGTATAACTACATCCCTTTGTCTATTTTCATGATGAAGGGCAATGCTTCCTTTTTCTCTTTTTGTTTCCATTACTAATATTGCTATAAGATAAGTTATTTTTAACCATATAGGAAATTATCAGTCTTGCAAAATGTTTGTACCATTTTATCTCCTACCAGTAATATATGAGATTCTATTGCTTCACAACCTTGCCGAGAATTGATGTATTCAATCTTTTTATTTAGCCTATCCAGTGGGTCTACAGTGGTATCGTTGTGATTTTAGTTTCCTTTTCTCTGATAATTAAAAGATGTTTATCACTTTTTTATGTGCTTGTTGGTCATGCTTACTATATTCTTTTGTGGAGTGGCAAACTTTTCCGCATTTTAATTGTTATTTTCAATATAATCTTCTCAGTCCCATTCAAACTGTCCCCTGGTTTCTTTGCCCTCTCTTCAAGTATAGAAGATACCACTTATGAAAAGGTTTTGCTTTTTCTGCACCAGGACTCAGAATTTACCACTTAACTTTGGAAGGTAAACCTGTTTCTTAAATCAACAATATCAATTTTACTAACTGCACATAAAAGGTCCCCTTGTCTTTTTTTATTTCTAAATGTTTGAAGTTTTTCAATATAACTATCCTACTAAGAAGCATGCATGTTGTATTTTGATACAAATTTAAATCTCAGAAAGAAGACAATTGCCTTAACAGTCTCTTTAGCATGACATGCTAAGGAAATAAACATTGATAAAATCTTATAGTTCACATATTTATTTTTTGTAATAGAATTCACTGTAGAAAGCAAAAGACAGAGTTCATGTGAAACCTTTATCAGTGTCTCACATATTTTAATGACAGCTAATTTCTGATCTATGTCAATAGTTATATCATGCATCTTTTTTCCTGTGACTTTTTACTTACCAAAAAAAAGTTTCCATGAGATTATTATAATGAACTATACACAAAACATACACAGTTAAGAACTTTTTAAGCATGAGACTGAATGAAGACCATACATTTATCAGGAGTTATATTATTCTACATGTATTCGTAAGACAAAAGTAGCTGTGTGTAAGTTATATGGCTTCTTACATTAAGTATTTATATCTGACATACTCTCATGATTTTTAACATCTTATGTGCAAGCATCAATATATCAAATATTAGGAGGACTGAGCACTTAGATATAGTATTTACGCATCCCTTTTTGTTTTTGTTTTTACACGTACTATTCTATACGTGAATAATATCACATCTTACCATATTGTATTTGAATGATGTGATAACCACTCAAATTTTTATTTTTAGTTCTTCGTGTAGTGACTAGGAGAAAATATGTTCACCCTACAGCTGTGTGAGGTAGATATTATCCATTACAGAAAAAGATAAGGTTTGAAAAGATCATACAACTAGTTCAGAATTTAAACCATCTATCTATTAAGTCCACAACATGTAGGTTATGTTAAGTGCTATCAATATTAATATAATACATTAATTGAAGTTAAGTTTCAGCAACAATGAGATCTAAATTAGTTTGTAAAAAAATGATGATGATATATATATAAAAAACAATTACAAATCTTGGAATCACACTTCAATTTGAACAATGATCCTTAAATACTCCTACATGATTTTTCTCAAATCAAAATTGTCTTAACATATAGGTTAAAAAAATAACCTTTCCATTATTGTAGTAGCAGAACTCTCTAATTCAAGGTAATATATTACAATGACATTCATTTTCTTTTCTTGAAATAATTTGTATACATTAGACAGATGAATTTAGAATTTGAGGCTTGTTAAAGAATGAATTAGATTAAGGGATTAAAAATGAAAAAAGACCACTTTGTAGGTGAAGCAAAGTCAGTGATAGAGTCATTTGTTCTAGAAAGAAGGCTAGAGAAAGAATAAGTCGTGACAATTTCTGAAGGCATCAGCATTAATAACAAAATATTAATAAGCATTTCCATTATATGAAGAATAGAGCTTAAGAATCAAAAAGCAGCAAGGGGAGGGATTCCTAAATATCTTCCACTTGCCCCACTAGATTCACTGTTCACATTTCTCCCTCCTTCTCAACCCCATCTTGTTCCATTGCCTGCCCTTATGTGAGCAGGAAGCTGATGTTACAGCACCACATCGGAGGGCTCCCTTAACTCTGGACTTCCATTTGAGTGTGACTGAAGGGAGGCATTGCCATAAACAAGATGGTGGGAGGAGAGTGATATCAGAGTATATGCTCCCCTACTATCTTTCTGCTAGATCTCCATAGGTTGATTAAAGAGAGAGTCCCTGGTTTTCATGTCTTCTAGATCATCAGTTGCTTAATCCCCCAGCACAACCACCACAGCCAGCCTGGTTTGTGGAGGCCCATGGAGGGTTGCCAGATGAGCGGGACAGATCAAAAGACCAGACTCTTTGTCTTTCTTTAAGATTGTTAATTTAAAGTCAATTTTATCTGACAGGAGAATGGCTATGTCTGCTTTCTTTTGATTTCCATTTGCCAATTCAATGCAATCCCAATCAAAATACCAATGTCATATTTCATGGATCTAGAAAAAATAATTCTATGCTTCATTTGGAACCAAAAAGAGCCTGAATAGCCAAAGCAATCTTAAGCAAAGAGAACAAATCTGGAGGCATCACACTACCAGACCTCACACTATACTACAAAACTATAGTGACTAAAACAACATGGTGTTGTCACAAAATAGAAATAGATCTATATCTCTCACCACTCACAAAAATTAATTCAAGATGAATAAAAGACTTAAATGTAAGGCATGAAACCATAAAAATTCTAGAAAAAAAATGTAGGAAAACCTCTTCTAGATATCGACCTGGGAAAAGAATTTATGAAAAAGACCCCAGTGGCAATCACAGCAACAACTAAAATAGATAAATGGAACTTGACTAAATTAAAAAACTTCTTCATAGCTAAAGAAACAATCAACACCAAACAGACTACCTACAGAATGGTTAAAAATATTCATAATCTCTATATCCAATAAAGGGCTAATAACCAGAATCTACAAACAACTCCAGCAAAGAAACTCCAGAAAGAAAAAAAATCAAACAACCCTATTAAAAAGTGGGCAAAAGACATGAACAGCAGCTTTCAAAAGATAGACAAATGGTCAATAAGCATATGAAAAAATGTTCAATGTCATTAATTATCAGGGAAATGCAAATTAAAAAACAATGAGATATCACCTTACCTCAGTAAATACGACTTTTATTAAAAAGCTCAGAAATAATAGATGCTGGAGTAGATGCAGAGAGAAGTCAATATACACTGTTGGTGGGACTATAAATTAATAAAATTAGTACAACCTCTATGGAAAATAGTACGGAGATTCCTTAAAGAACTAAAAGTAGACCTACCATCCGATTGAGCAATCCCACTACTGGGTATTTACCCAGAGGAAAATAAGTCATTTTATCAAAAAGACACCTTCATTCAAATGTTTATTGCAGCACAATTCATAATTGCAAAGATGTGGAATCAACCCAAGTGCCTATTAATTCATGAGTAGATTAACAAAATGTGGTATTTGTATACCGTGGATTACTACTCAGTCGTAAAAAAGGATGAATTAATTCATTCTGCAACAATTTGGATGGAACTGGAAGCCATTATCCTAAGTGAAGTATCTAACGAATGGAAAAACAAACACCATACTTACTCACTATTAAATTGGAACTAATCAGTGAGCACACATGGACACAGAGGGAAGTAAAACTCAAAGGAAATCAAGTGGGGCGGGGAGGGGAGAGGGGAGGATGGGTGAAAACCTCCCTAATAGGTACAATGAACACTATCTGGGTGATGGGCACACTTACAGCCCTGACTCAAGCATCATGAAGGTGATCCATGTAACCAAAAACATTTGTACCCTGTAATATTTTGGTGGAAAAAAAAAGACTAGACTCTACCACATCTGGTATCAGAAATATGCTACACCACATTATGCCTTGGATGGACTGTTTCAAGTCACAGTTTTTAGTTTCAATAAGTCTAGAAAATTCCTTCAAGGCCAAGCAATTTTACCGAATAATTATTCTTATTTATTTGACTCATTGTAAAAAGTAACAGAAGGTAACTTATCACCTTGCATTCCTTTCCATGCTAATAACTTTTTGTCCATCTGTCCTCTGTCTCTGCTTCTTTGAGAAGCAGAGTACACCCCAAATAAAGAATTAGAACTTAATCTTGTATGAGTTTCTGTTTATTAAAGAATATAAGCTAATACATATATATATACAGACAGAATTAAATACATCTCCTACTATCATTCATATCTTTTAAATTTCTTTCCTGCTATTAATTGTCTTTGTAATTCTGAGGTATATATAAACACTTCTTTCTAAAAATTTCAGCAGCCATAGTATCTCTTGCCTGTTCCTAATTTATAAAATGACTCTTTTCTTCAATTCTTCTACCTAAAATCCCCTCCCAAATTTTGTCAACTGAACTTTTATTATTTGCATTTGTGAATGCTAACATTTCTTTTTTCTTAAACTTTAATTTTAGATTTTAAAAGTGTATATTTTCTATAGTTCATTTATGAGATTTAATATCAGTAAGTATTGCTTACATCATAGTGAATAAGCAAGTATTGTACTTTGCAGAGCCAGTAATCTTAATTATTGCATTTTCTTCTTACATTACTTATCTGGAATTTTAATAGCTCTATATTTGCTTATGTGACTGGAAATATACAAAAAAACACATATATGTGTATGACTATATATACATATATATTTATATTACGCTTTACTAAAGTCTCCCATGTAAATAAATATTTTCCTTATAACTCTTTTCCAGTGTCTTTTATCCCCCTACCCCACATTAGATTAAATAGGTTAATCCCTATGTCCACTGCACAGTGACATTGAACTTCACTCCTTACCTTCTTAAGTTAGTTCTCCTGTTTTCTGGAATTGACAGAATTCACCATCAATTTTTGGTATAAAGTCTCAGGAAAGTAGGACTAGATGGGAATTTCATCAAGCTAACAACCACATTGCAACAATTTGACAGTTTCATAAAAATTTGAACATACATATACCATATGATCCAGCATTCTGCTCGGAAGTGTTTCCTCAAGAAAGATGAAAGATATATCCATTCAAAGACTTGTACATGAATGTTCTCCACAGCTTTTCATAATAACATGAAACTTAAAACAACCCAAATGTCCATTAACAGTTGAATGAATATACAAATGTAGTATATCCACACAATAGACTACTACTAACAATAAAAAATAAATGAACTCTTAATTCATGCTATGACTTGAAAGAATCTCAAAATAATTATGCTGAATGAAAGAAGTCAAAAAAGTAAAAAATATACTGCATGCTTCCATTTGCCTAAAATGCTCAGAAATGCAAACTAATGTATAGCGACAAAAAACATCCATGGTTGCCTAGAAATGGAGGCAGGGATGGAAAGGCATGGGAAGGGGAGTAAAGAGGGTTTTGCAAAGGGGCATAAGGGGACTTTTGGATTTTATTGCTCCTAGTATGAAGTAGTCAACATGGATCCCTTGGATCACATAAAACTGTCTAAGATACTGGAGGGCATTTTTTCAGCCCCCTTGAAATGGCTTTAGACAAGAACTGAAATATCAAAACATAAATTTTAGTCCAAAAATTGAGCTAAAAAATCCAGCAACTGAATATTAGCAATAACGATAAAAATAAATTTTTATATTCCAGGCATTGTGCTAAGAACTTAGTGTATACTATCCCATGTAATCCTTGTACAAAATAGACCTATGAGGTAGGTATTCATTTCCCTAATTTGATGAGGAAGAAACAGGCTTGGGGTAATTAGGTACTTTGCCCAATAAAATTAGAAAATTTGATTTTTCAACTCATGACTTGCAATTACGGAGTTTTGGATCTCATACTTTAAGTGTTATAAGCACATCAATGTGTTACCAAAAAAAATTTTTCTGTGATTCTAATAAATGGGAATGTGAAGCCATATTATTGGTATGCATTCGTTATAATGTCCCTTTTGTTAGGGTTATTTTATTTTAAGGTTTTTTTAAAAATTAGATAAATTTTTATCAGATTGATTCTACAAAGATTTGCAAACAGTGAGAATCAGTGCCAATCTCATTTTAAGTATTTATCAAGTTGATTGAATAATGAAGACACCTTTATACAACTCCTTATTGTCTTGGTTTTAATGATACTCATCCAACGCAGTGCTGCATGAGAGTTCATTTAATTAACTTAGGCCTTTTTTTTTTTATGTTTATAGGTATCTTGTTCATCTTCTATCACAGCTGGAAGACTGGAATCTTTCCTAGAGATACTTCATTTGTATGTTATGAAACTCTAATGACCACACATGTTTAAACCTATCTGATATATTTCTTTTCAATTTTCTGAGTTAATATATTTCAGCTGAACTCTAGCTTTTATGAGTAAAATGGTTATTGGCTTAAAAGATCCATGCATAGATACAAATAGAATAAAATAAATTACAATATGAAAAAAGAAATAAAATTTGTTCATTTGCAATGCCAAATCAATAGCGTGCTGTTTTATTGCAAAATATGGTAACAGAACTGTTTTGACTGAATAATTCATCTCAAAAGGAATATTCGACTTGTTTTATAGAACACACATCGAAGAATAGTTAAAAGATAAAAGGTTAATGGAATCTGGCTGCCAAGAAAATAGAACATTTTTCTCCTTAAAAAAAAAAAAAAAAACCAAAACACTCTTGTCCAAGTCTTGTACTTTTTTAAATTAATGAGCTACGGAAATAAGTGAGGAAACTGTTTCTAAAATTCAGGAAATTAAAAATATAATTAAGAGTACATATTATCATGCTGTAGAAAGAGAGTATGTCATCAAAAAGTAATTTTGTCTTTCAAATCTCTACTAATCTGTATACAATCAAATAAAATTGAGGAACTGAGACATACCGTAGCTCAGAAGAGGTGTACATTTTGAGAATTTTACAGCCCATGATAGACACTCAAACCCCCATGCACACTCACATACACACAAATATGCGTACATACATTTTGCTGAAAGTAAGGGGAAAAATACTTGACATCAAAATTTTAAGAAATTTTAATGTTCTCTTTAAAAATCTGACCAGAAATTAAGAGAAGTTTGATAGTGGATATAGTAAAAATATACATCTTCTAAAAAAACCTCATGTAACAAAATGTATATCTATTTTCTAATTAATATTTTATCTTTAAATGCTTTATTTTCCAAATTTTAATTCTCTTCTTCCTTGAGCTAACTCCTTTTATCTCTACGCTCTGCTTTTCTATTCAAGAAACTTACTGACCATTCTCCTTATAACCATTCTTTTTGCCCCCTACTGTTTTAGACACCACTGCTTCTGAGTGTAGTGGCCCGACAATTTAACAAATGCAGAAATGTTGACCCCACTTCAGATCTACTAAATCAGAGTATATATTTTGTGGGATTTCTGAATGTTTCCTAGACACAATAAATTCTGACAAAACTGTTCTATTCCACATACGTTTAATTCTCTATTTCTTTACCTTCATTTGTTTGCCTAAATATTTGTCACTCCTGTATAATGGATAAGTCCCTTTAGCTGTGGAAAAACTGTTGAAGTTGTTTACCCCCACTGCTTATTGCCTTGTTGGTACATCTTAGGACTTAATCATTTACCAACTCTGTCAAACATGCTCCCCCATAAGTTACCTTTACCGGACAAGCTTCACCTATCAATGTTCTCACTAAAAGAGAAGAATTTGAACTATTTTAATTTAATTGTATCTTAGGAATATAAACTCATTCCTCTGAAATGCTTGCACTAGCCTTTGACTCTCCAGAAACTGAAGCAGACTATAAGTATGCTTAAGTTAATAGTGATTGCAGCCATGGCGGCATAGGTTCAATTACAGGCAAAGAGGCTCTATCGCAGCACTGTCACATTATAAGAAGGCAACTTGTAATTTTGAATTGATGCTCAACCACTAATTATCTATATAACCTTGGAAACACTATTTATCATTTGAGAACATTAAGCCTCCCTTTTTATTTCTTCATTGGGTAAAATGGGAATACGAAAAGCAACCTCAAACAGTGTAAAAATTGCAACAGGAATGATTCGCAAAGAATGCTGGTCTTGGCAGTCTTAAATTTTCAAAAGCCAGGATAATGGACTCAAGCCGTTCAGAGGGAACTTGGTTTCTCACTCCCCACCTCTTTTTGCTCAGGGTATGCCAAATGTAATTGAATTGGATGAGAAATAAAAAGAGAGCAACAAGCACACCTAGCACCCAGAGGTTGGTTTCTAATATCATCCTTCAATCAAAGGAACCAAAGCTTTTTAAAGAAATGCCTAAGCCTGTAACTAGAGTAGCAAATACACAAAATGAGCCTAGAGCATCTTAGAATACCTGAAAGTAAGGATCATCTCAAAATAACAAAACTAAACTAAACTAAAACCAAAACGAAAGCCTAAAATCTCCACTATAATAGTAGAAGCATGTCACAGGGACACAAGAGCCAAAAGTGCTCCTAACCGGCAAAGTTGGAAAAATTTAAGCAACAAAATAAATAAAGTAGCACTACATCATAACCTAAAGTATACGATAAATAATTCTGTATAAATACTAATATAAATAAACAAGTGAACAAGTAAATAAATGGGGGAGGAGAGACAAATCTTTGTAGAAGAATTTCAAAAAATTTATGTAGATATTCTACTCTGGAAAAGATAGAGCATAACTTTACTTCTTACTGTGACCTGCACGTAGTGACTTTCTTTCAAAGACTATAGATTGGAACAGAGGAAAAGAGTAAATTTACAGTGGAGAAATCTGACAAATAAGGCAGGTGATCAAGGTCAACATCTACAGTAAAATGGCATATTTATAGTATCTATCCTTGAGGTGATCTGATGAAAATGAAATTTTACCTCTCTGGTATTCCGTCCCCAAATCCATGACCTCAGTCTCATCATGAAAGACATAAGATAAATCTCAATTGAGAGATAATCTACAAAATGTCTAAGCAGTACTCCTCAAACTATCAAGTTCATCAGAAAGAAGGAAAGTCCAAGAAGCTGCTCCAACCAAGAGGAGCCTAAGAGGACACGATGACTAAATGTAATTTGGTATCCTTAATGGAATTCTAAAATGAAAAAAGGACATTAGGTAAAAACTAAGCAAAGTTATATCAAGTATAGACTTTATTTTATTTTTTTCCTTTTAAAATATTTTAATGTAAAACCATAATACCTAAATGGGTAACTTTAATTCCCAGATAAATAATAATATTAATTAGAATTATTGCTAATTAGATCATATCCCTGTGAGATCACCTGCAAAAGTTAGGTCTCTGGTTACAATTCAATTTTTCTTAAACCAATATTTCTGTGTTTTTTTTTAAACTTTATTATTACTTTCCTTCTGCTAACTTTGCTTGCTTTGCTAACTTAGTTTGTTCTTCTTTTTCTGTCTCCTTGAAGTGTAAAGTTAGGTTGTTTATTAGAGATTTCTTTTTTCTTAATGTAGGTGTTCATCATTACAAACTTTAGGTTGTCTCAAGATATTTTTATATCTCCCTTTTGACTTTTTTGAATTTCAGAGTATCACAGGGGTACAAACAATTTGATTACATAAATTGCCTTTAAACCACCTGAGTCAAAGCTATAAGCATGCCCATCCCCCAGACTGCAGGCACCACACAGGTTAGGCGTGAGTTTATCCATTCCGTCCTCCCCTCTTCCACCTGCCCAACACCTGATGAATGTTGCTTCTATATGTGCACATTAAGTGTTGATAGATTAGTACCAATTTAATGGTGAGTACATGTGGTGTTTGTTTTTCCATTATTGTGATACTTCACTTTAAGTATAATGCATCTACCTTGTCCCAAATATACCATATTAATGTAAGATGTTAATAAGGGGATAACTCTTTGTACTACCTTTATAAGTTTTCTGTAAATCTAAAATTGTTCTAAAATAAAAATTTTTATTAAAAAAAGTAGAAAATAAAGTTCAATTCCTATTTCTAGATCTTAGCTAACAATGATATGAATACTCACTTTTTTAGCTATGTTTCACTTTCCTCATATATACAGAAGTAAAAAATAAGAGTATAGTTTTCGAATTCATTCAGTTGTTATGAGGTTTAAAGGAAATAATTCATGAGAAAATATTTTTTAATCTTCAATGTGATGTTACTAATACTATGTCTATCAAAGACTCTAAAATTCACATAATTGATATGGTGAAGAGTTTTTTAAGTAGGCAAGTTTCTACTTTAGTTGTCTCATTAATGGGAAAGAGGAATGTCCAAAACTTTCAAAATGGTCCTGGATAAATGAAAATAATACCTTTTCCTGAGGAGTACTGAGAAAATAATGGAATATTGCTGCAGCATAAAACTTGAAATCCAGATTGTTCACTCATTCACATGTCTTAATTATATCTATTAGACTCACATGTACAGAGGGAGGCATGCACAGACACATACACATGCACACAAGAAAAAAATGCTTCTAAAAATATGTTTTAAAATAAACACATGAGCACCTAGAGCACATATGGATGGCATAGCCTTTGTTGTAATAGAGATTCTTTCTCCTTTTGGGTAGGAGTTCATCTCTGTAATGAGGTTGCAAGTTCCTACAGGAGGATAATTGTATCTATATTTGAACATGTTTACATATACTCCCCAGAGAATTAAATATATATCCTAACATGTGAACTATTCTTAATAGATAGTAATAGGATACATGAATGTGCCTGAGTCTCAGAGTAGGAGGGCAGGTCTGCTAAGGATGTCAATCAAGATGCTGAATCTAGATTTAGCAAAAGATCCTAAGAAGTTAAGTAGGTGGCTAGTGAGCTTTGTAAAATATTTTTCCCCTTATCAATAAATATTTTAAATAAATCTAATAAGTATTACTTAAGGAAAATTTAACTAGATTTATTTTGGAATCAGATATCCTTAAGTCTAAGTTAGAAAAGAATGATATGTTTATGATTGGAATGTGCCCAATTCTCATATGGGCAAAAATGCTCTTGAAATATACCCATACCTATAATCTTTATTGGAATCACTCTCAACAGGAATTATTCCTGTGATTGTCCCTTCCCTTGGGTCATTTAATGGTTTAAATTTCATTTAGATGTTAGTCCTACAGAAGCATCGTAATTACCGAAGATAAATGCCTCATCTACTTTCAAATCTTCATTAAAATTAGCTTTGTTATTTTTTTGGTGTCCAATAGCACAGCTATTAGAGTTAAGAGTCTGTCAGCATTTCCATTTACAAACTCTGTTTTTTTTTAGGGTTCATTATCTTTTCTGTTTTGAATTGCATTAGCCTGAAAATTAGCTGTCAGCATGAATATGTATTATATTACCCAAACTCCATGTACACATCAGTTTGGCAATATAGAAGGCAGAGATCAGTAACCTTTTTCCTTGTTCTTCATAAAATTCTAAAGTTGTGTTGACTGCTTGATTATCTCATGGCCAGGCACAGACTAAGCCTTTTAATCATGAACTTTCTCAGAAAATTGGTCCTAAATCTGACCTAATAATTTTGATATTTAAAATTTTATGAAAAAGTCAACCTGAATATGTACTGTACTTGCTTTCAATATACAAAGCATTTTAAAGCTTCTGGACCAAATTACAGTCTCATATAATTAGAGATCTAGGAGAGGTACACTTTGAAAAAGAATGCGGGATCTGTGATTTGTGCTATTTCAACCAAAGAATAAAAGCAAAGGAAATCACAGCGAGTGCTGTTTTGTTCATTTTGTTAGAGCCATTTCTTCACTTTCAAGTGGGCAATGACAGGAGGTGATGCTGCAATCACAACAGAAGTAGCAGCTGCAGGGCATTTCAAATAGTGTAAAAAGCACCTGAAATCTAGGCCACACGATATACCCTTCTCTCCAGAATAAAAGCTACAAAGACCATTCTGCATTTCTTGTTCTCTCACGATCTCTTTCGCAAATACACTCTTCATTTCCTTAATTTGTCACCACCTATTTCGGCATCCAACAACTTTCAGTTATCTTTCAATGTTTATCAGAAAATAGACCTGATCCCCATTTTGCCTTCTTAAAAAAAAACTTGGAGTCAGGAAAAGGGAAGAGATAATATAGTAATGAAAGAACTAACTTTTATACTATATTTTAATACAATGTGATGTCACACATGGTCTGTCGGAAATAAATAGTAAGTCTGTCCCTCATCTTCATGGCTACAGGCAAATGACACTGATATGAGAAAAGTATTGCCTCAAAGGAGATGTTTGACTGATAGTGCTATCACCTGACCTATTTGTAAGTGATTTGAAAATTAAAGTGAAAATTAAAGAAAGGAAGAGAATAGTATTGTGATTATTTATGCTACAAAATATGTCTCTAGGGGGTCGGAAAAATGGCGGAGTTAGGGTAGCCTCCCGGATCCCTGCTTCCAGAGAGGGAGACAGAGATCCCGGTCTGCTACACACGATCGGATCGCTCTCCCACAAAAACAGTGAGGGGAATTGGTGCAGATTCAGCGGGGGACACACAAATCAGGAAAAAGAATAACAAGAGATAGGAATACAAAACCTGGAAAGTGCGGACAGATGACAATAGAGAGAGGAGCGTGCGACGGCGGCGCCAGCCTGGCCAGTAAGTGCACCAGGACAAGTCCCGCACGGGACAGTCTAGCTTCCCCACTGACTTACAAGCCCTGCGAGAGGCAGGGGCTCGTGTGAAGTGGATGTAGAATTGGATCTGGAAACGTGGTACTCAGTGGAGAGGAGACGCGAGCGGGAAGCATCTTGAACTTCCCGGAGCTCCGTGCCAGGAATATATCCCGGAGGCATTTAGGACTCTGGAAGCGGGTCTCTGGCACCCAGACGTTCCTGAATGGGGATGTGTTTTCTGAGTTGAGTAATCTATCGTGGTTCCTAGAGCTTGCTTCTTGGAATGCTCAAGGTGGGCCAGTAGAAGCGAGAGCTATTGCGGGACTGGCATAATACTGGGGGAGGGAGACACAAAGGCGACAAAGCAGAGCACCCTGGTGTCTCGACTGCCTCCCAGAATGACTCCCTTCCCCTAGCCTGGAAACTCTGGAAGTGAGCTCTCCCCTTCTGGGACCTAAGGTCACTTGGCCGAGCCGTTTCTCTGAGCGGTGAATTCTGAGTGCCTCCTTGCATGTAAGGGGAAGA
>CAUYSK010070582.1:0-13672 GCA_963575035.1 Avahi laniger
TTTAGCTGTCCAATTAATTTCTTTCTATTTTTGGTAGAGATGAGGTCTCGCTCTTGCTCAGGCTGGTCTCGAACTCCTGAGCTCAGAACGATCCGCCCACCTCGGCCTCCCAGAGTGCTAGGATTACAGGCGTGAGCCACCGCGCCTGGCCTAATCTACGCACCTTTAAAGAAAGAACCTAATCCAATTAAGAGTCTAGCTGATTCTTCTTCAGCTATGCCACTGCCTGTACAAGAGAGCGATAAAAGGGTCTGCAAAAATTATCTTCTCTCTAGGCCTTCTCCTGTTGTCGCAGGACAGAAGATGTAAAATCTCCATTCTTATTTTTCTGCTTCTTAATAGAAGAGTCTACAGGGAGCTGTGTTGGCCTGCAAAGGCCATGGGACGGTATCTACCAGCAGTCCACTATCTAAGGAATGCGTAAGAGAAATTATTTTATCCTCATGCGCACGAGGAGCGGACACACACATTTTAAGTGGCCATGGCTCAGAGGCCATTTGTGCCGAGGCCAAGCGCTCTGCAGCGTGTGAAAGGCGTCCCGAGGGCATCTCTGGGCGGTGACCGCTCCAGCTGTTCTCAGCCAGACTGACTCTTTGCCCGCGCTGTGCTATGGGAGCTGATTTTTACAGACCGCGTGGAGACTCCACGTCCTTGGCTTCCGGTTAGGTCTGGCCCGTGGCTGTACTCGTAGGAGGGGGACAGGGTGTCTGTTTTCTTGGCTTCCTCATGCTGGTCACTGTGGGTTGGCTGCAGTCCTCACCAACAGCACAGCCTACCAGGACGCCATGGCAGTGAGCGCTCTGTCCTGGGCCTGACAGCGTCCCCCGCAACTCCTGCTGCTCAGGGAGGTGACGGCACATTTAGCTGACCTGCCACAGGGTCCTGTAGACCTCTCAGAGGGGACTCAATGACAAGCCCATCCCTCACTTCCCCCACGGACGCCACGGGGTTCCCCCATGGACGCCATGGGGCACGTGCCACATGCCACACTTCCTCCTGTGCGGCTTTGTGATCCGAGGGACCAGCCTTTAGTAGATTCTCAGTGAGCATTTTTGAATTGTGTCCATTTATTAGTCTTTAACAAATATAATATATATTTTCTGATTCTTTTCACTGCCTGGCGATACATTTTCTGGAGGCGTGAAATGAAGAGGCCATTTGAGAGGCCCATGCTGGTCTGAGCCCCGAACAGCAAATGTGTGCCTTGATTTTTGTGTTCTCAAGGCCTGCTGCACTCGGCATGCCTTACTGAACGGATCAGTGGATGGAGAGGATATCCAGCTTTCCAGCCTGTTCAAGGGCTGGCAAGTTTGACAAGAATGAGCAAATTCCCGATTTCCCACCCATTTCTGTCCCCCGTGGCAAAATGCTTCCTTACCGGGATACGCCCTCCAGCCGCACTTGTGACGTCCTGGTGCCGACTTTGGCAGACACTGTGCTGGGCCTTGGAGTTACAGGGCTCAGAGTTGAGGCTGAACCCCTGAATTAGCCTTCAGGGGAGCAGGGCTTCTGGTTTAGGAAGAGGCCACCAGAGGGCCAAGGACAGTGGGTGCAGCAGGGCAGAAGGCGAGGGGGAGCCTCGGGAAGGCGCCCAGGAGGTGATGCTCCAGTGGGGTCTCGAGGGACGGGTGGCGAGGCGAGGTCGGTTAGGATTCGGGGAAGAGGCCCGTGTTCTCACCTGGGGTGAGACACTGAGCGGAGGAGAAACCGAGATGCTGTAACGGTATAGCGAGCGTAACGTGAACGGTTTTGTTCTGTTCGCAAACTCTCTTGAGTTCATGTTCCCTGTTGTTCCAGTTCTCAGCCCCACGTGCTGTCTCTGATCGGCCCGGGGCCGGCGGTGAGGATGCCGACGGAAACCGTTTGCACGCGCCCCTCGCGGGCGAGGCCGAGCAAGTTACCCCGCGCCTCGTCTTTAGGGCTCTAACGTTGTCCCTGGACCCAGAGGTGTTTGGAGAGGATGAAAACTACCCACCCCCAAATGGTACCCAGCCTTTCTCTCTGGCAGGTTGCGACTGGACTTCTTTAACCGGCTACGAAGGCAGGCAGAAAGAAGTACCTGCCCACAAGAGCACTTCTAAGAGGGAGGGTTAGAAAGAAATAGAGTCCAAGGGCAACGGGACGTTCGCGTCCCTTCGCCAGATGAGCTTAAATCGCGGACAGTATCTTACATGGAACGGAGGAGGGCGTGGAGTTCGGACACGAAGAAAGTGGGGCGTACGGCGGCACTGGGAGCTGGCGGCCTGCAAGGACACGGGACAGGAAAGTATCCCGTAGGCTCTGCTGACAATAGGGGCTCTCGGAACGGCCCCTGCATTTTCGGTTCTGTGGAGGATTACAGGCATACGATTCTCAGCCACTTCCAGAAAGGGTTCACGTTATCTTACGATGAGATTTTATAAAATTACTCAGTTAGAATGCCTTTTTTAAAAAAAGAGGTTAATATCCACTTAGTGTCAGGAAAAGCTAGTTGTAACAAGAACCCAGGATAAAATGGAGTCTGAGTTTTACCTGTGAGTTTCCTAGAAGCCACAGCAAAAAGATAAAATAGGCATCATTATAGCTCATAAAAGCAGGGGATTTTGTCAGAAGCCTCGTCTCCTCCTCCTCGCCGTGCTGGGGTCTCTCTCTGCGTGTGTGCGGCCTGCGGTGTTTACAGGGACCGCAGAAATCGTCCAGTCCTGTTCTCTTATTTTTCAGGTGTGCAGGTGGAGACCGAGAGGGGAAAGGGATGTGCCCGAGGGCAGAGGTGTCACAGGTGGGATTTCTCTTGTCACTAGACCCAGTGTCAGCATGATGTCCCGACCTGTCGTCTAACCCACGTGACCGTAGTCAGATGAAAAAACTCGAGTCCTGTTTCGTCTTCTCTCTGCAGCTGCAGTCCCCCTGGAGGGACTCAGACTTCGGGGTGGATGTGAGGCAGGGCTCGTCGGCAGGTCTCGTCTTTGGCAGTGACATCCGCGGGCCCACAGTGGCATGGTGATTCAAATCCCCTGTGGGCTCCTGACTCTCCCCATGCTCTGAGCCACCCAGGGCTCGTCCAGTGGGGTCTGCACTGGGGCCGGAGCCTTCGCATGGGCCGGGGCCTAGGATGGGGCTGATGTCAGCCATGGTGACGGGAAAGGGCTTAGTGACGGGCCGAGGCCAGGCAGGTGGGGCAGGGCTGCCCTTCCCCAATCTCCTCCCAGAGTGGGCCCTCTGTGGAGTAGCTGGCCTGCCTTCTTGGTGTAGGGATGTGGCCCCTTCCGCAGTGGCACTGAAGTACAACGTGGAGCTCTCCTGCCCTTCCTCCGTCCTCGGCTGCCCCCCGGCTCCCCAACCCTGTGCTGCAAGAGCAGCCCCGGCCCCCTCCTCCAGGCTGCCCTCTCCCCGGGCGGCTGACGGCCACTCTGGAGGCACTCTGTCCTGAAGATCGCTGGCAAAAGAGATGTAACTTGAGCTTTCCAAAGGGTCAGGGTGTGCTTTAGGAACACCTTCAAACTCAGAGCCTTTCTCTAAGGTTGGGGGGTCACGGGGTGAGGATGGGGGCTCGTGCTGGGAACACAGGGGCTTCCTGTGCACACTGTGGTGTTGACTGAGCCCCCAGGAGCAGCCAGGACTGTCGTCTCCAAAGGCTGCGTTGATCTTGGACACGTTTCCTGTTTTCAGGGCAAGTTTCACCAACAGCCAGTGGTGGTGACTGAGGAAAGAGTCCTCTCCGGCAACGTGGCTCCCCGGCCCGGCCTCCGGAGCGCCCGGCTGTGCTCTGGGCGGCGTCCCCAGAGGTGTTGGCTCGTAACCTTCCCCTTGGCACAAGACCGAGCTCTGGGCTCTCCCCCCTGCCAGAGCCGCGGCCGGGGGAGAAGATTCTCTCTCTGCCGTGTCGCCCCCTGCAGTGCCGCAGGATGTCCGCACGAGGCCCTGCCGGATGGCCGCGGCTTTTGGGTGGAGCAGGCTGTAATGGACGACCAGCGACACGCTGCCTGAGAAAGAAAACAAAAAGCACAAGGTTATGTTCTGTGATGTCCTGTGTCCTCCCTGTGGTTTGCAGACTTGCAGGCTCTGAGCCTTTTGAGTAGAACAACATAATTTGGGATCCAAATTAGGCCTCTTGTTGGATGCTCAGAACTGGATATTTGGGGAGAATTTAGGCTCCAGCTTCTATAAACTGCAAACCTTTCTAAACTTAAACAGGTGATAACAAAGCTTGAATCCCGTCGGTTCCACACCTTCTTCCTTGAGGGCAGCTCCAATCGGGCGCACTAGACATGTTTGCATGTGAGTGTGCGTGTGCGTGCGTGTGTCCCTGCGTGTGTGCATGTGCACATGCGTGTGTGTGGGATGTGTGGTAGAAATGTTAATTCTGCTTTCAAGCAGCTGAATCAAACACTTCGAGTTCAGCCGTCATCACGCTGGCTGACGGGCTCCAAAGCTGGGGTGGGGGAGGAGGTAAGAAATCACCTCGAAAACAAGCAAGACCCATGCAGAGGTTAATCGTTCTCATCAAAAACCCCATATCAAAGAATTTCCATGAACAACAACAACACCACTTCCTTTGTGCATAAACATCTTAATCCCATTGTTGTCCGTGTATTTTGATCAGGAGTGTTGACTGCCGCAGTAATTTCTTTAGCAGAGCATTCCAGTAAGCCTCCCACGTTATTTCCAGTTTCCTGTTGCACTGGAGAAAGTGCCTGGTTTCAGGGTGCTCATTATAAACAGCACAAGACCTGAAATAATATCTGCGGGGGCCAGGAGACCGCGGCGTGACGGTGCTGGAAGGACCCGGAAGGACGACCTCCGTGGCTCCGCTCGGGTGTCGGGGGCTGGGGGGCCGGCGAGGCCTGGAAGGTGCCTGGCTGGGCTTGAGCCTGGCAAACAGAGACCGAATGCCGGTGTGTTCAGTGCTGCCTCTGCAGCAGGCCCGGCTCAAACAATTTCTGCACAGTTTTGAATTCTCACCACTGTCCCGGGAGGCACCTAGTGTCACCTTTCTTTGACAACGAGCCGCGCCAGGCCAGGGAAGATGAACCAAGGCTCCCACCACAGATGCCCAGGCACACGTGTTCAGTGGAAACAGACTTCCCCAGGGGCCCTGTCCTTTGCAGGTTATTGGCTGTAGCCCCAGGCTGGCATGCAGTAGGTGCTCAATAGGGGCAGGAGGTCCTTGGACTATAATTGGTGTGTGATCTGCTGAGGACCCCCAGGACCACCTGGGGGCCAGCGCGCACCGGGAGAGGCTGGCTCCAGCCTGCCCCCCACCCACCCGCCAGGGCGCCCCATCACCACCCTCCTGCGAGCCGTGGGTCATGCTGAGAGTGACAACACTGCGCTGGAGCGAAACCGGGTGGGAAACCAGCGTGGCGGCTCCCAGGAGCGTGCCACCTTGTAGGAATGGTGTCCGGCATCGCGTGAGACGTGCAGGGCCTGCGGAGGGAGGCGGCACGGCTGTGCTGGGAGAGCGGCTGGCTTTAGCGCCTCTTATTTTTATGTTTCCAGTGCAGGAGAAGAATGCTGTGCTGAGCCCACACAGACCCGGGAGGCAAGGCCAGCACCGTGGGCATAGCACAGACCTCGGTGCCACCCACTCGTAACACGTGGTGGTCACCTAGAGCTGCCGGGTGCTGTGCTGATGCTCGCATCAGAGCTGGGTTTCAATCCCAGCTCTGCCATCTACAAACTGGTCTTTTGGAAGCTTAAGCTCCTCCGTGTCTCACCGTCCTCAACTCTAAATTGGGGATATGACAGGGCCCACCGCCCAGGTGCGTGTGGACGTGTAGAGCGGGTGCCGTGACAGGAAGATGCGGGAGCTCCCTGAGGCTCGCGGGAGTGGGAAGTCACGTCCTCGACCCTGCAGGGAGCTCCAGGGACAGAGCCCCGACCTCACGTACCTGACATTTTGGGTAGAAGGGGACAGCCCAGCTTGAAGTTCCGAGCATAGCCGAGCAAGGCAGCCACGGCAGAGCTCAGTGGCTCGTGCCTGGTGGGGACAGCCTCGCCACCCACCACGTACCGAGCTCCATCCCTTGATCTCCAGCCCACCTGTCCGAGTTCAGTTTCCTGAGTGACAAAACATACTGGGGATAGTGACACGGAGAAGAAGGCAACACCGGGTCTTACCAATGAGGAAGCCAGACAGGACCCCCGCTATGGTGCACAGGCTGGTCCACGATGCCCCCTGGAGAAAGTCCGTGGCCAACAGCAGAAGGATGACATTCTCCAGCAGCATCACCTGTGAGACAGAGGGGAGTCACCACACCTGGACAGGTGTATGCGGCCACAGGGAGCTCCCCGTCCTGTGTGTCCGAGGCTGTCCCCCTCTGTCCTTGGAGGTCACCAGGGTGCCCAGGCTGGCAGGGCCCTCCCAGAAGAGGGCCACAGTCCCAGCGAGACCGTCTCTGGCAAGGAGAGTCTCTCTGTTCACAGTTCATTAAACTGTCTGCAGAATCACAAATGCCCAGGACAGGTAAGGTCCCTGCTCAAACGTGGCAGCTCCCTTCGGCCAGCGGGCTGGGCTGGGAGAGGACACTTTAGTTTCTACTTTATCTACTTCATCCCTCCTCGTGCTAACTGCCGGCACGTGTTAGTGTAACACAACCATTAAAAGCCTCTGCAGAGCTCATGGTGCCACTGAACGCCAGGAAGCTGGAGTCACAAACTTTCACAACTTCAGGATTTGTTTTGCCTTCAAGTATTTGCTGCTGTGAAGGCAAATCTGCCATGCGGCCACCAGGCGGCAGCAGAGAGGCGCCACACCCGCGGCTCTTGCAGAGGGCTCTGCGTGCCCGCCGGGCCGGCTTATTACTAATAACTCTGCTTTCCAATGTTTAAGTATGAAAATATATTTCTTTACTAAAATGAGTGGTGTGGCAGTTGCTCCTGAGCCCAGACGTCTCTCTCTCCTGGCATCGAGCCACATTCTGCCTTATATTTTGGTTATTTGGTACTTATACTTACCAAATACTATGAATTTTTTAAAAAAATGGATAGAAATCTCCTCTGCTGGACTAGAAGCAACCTGAAGACAGGCCTTAGGCCACCCTTGTGCTGCTCACACCGTCTAGGACCACGCCTGGACCTCGGGAATACACACCGAATGAGGACTGGGGTGACCAGCCAGGACACCGGTATGTGACAAAACTCAGGGGAGCTGTGCTGACGGCAGATGAGCTGATGTAGAGACCACGTCACCAACATGCCACATGTTGCCCGCGGCTGTGTCGCAGCAGCCGATGTCAGGTTCCCATGTCAAAGCCCGTCATCGTCATCTGTGTTCAAGGCTGTAATTCCTTTTAGAATTTTTTCCTTCTTCTCTAGGCGTGCACGCACACGCACACGCACACACACTACATGCTACGGATGCCGTGAAAGTCAGGATTAAAGAGAACTGCCATCGCCACTTGCCAGGTAGAACGTGACCATCCTGTTTCTGGAAGGGCCGTCCCAGAGGTTGAGGTAGCAGAGGATGTACACGGCCCCCACGAGCAGGTTGAACAGCCTCCAGTGGCAGGTGCTGTCGACGACGTCACTCTGCTGGGCCACGAGCCAGAAGGTCATCACCAGCCAGTGGGCACCTGGAGAGAGGCGGAGGTCAGGGTCCCCGTGGGGGCACCGTGGAGGGAGCCAAGGACACAGAGGCCAGGGCTAGAAGCTCCCTGCTCTGCTCCACCCACATCCTGCTCAGCATCCACGAAGAGACGTCGAGACCCAGAAGAGATTCCAGGGGCCCGGAAAACCCACCCGCTTACCTTCGCACGAATGATCCCATTTGATCCTTATAAAGGGCACCTGACCTAATGTGAAGATGAGGGGGAACAAAGACCAGCTTCAGCAACGCTGACCAAACATTAATATTACGGACTCACGCCCTCTCAGTTCCAGAAAGTGTTTAATGAGGCAGTTATAAAACTGTCCACTATTTTTCAATTGTTACTACGAGAGCTAAAAACCTCCACACCCAAAGGAAAGAACTCTATGAGGTCCAGCTATAATTTTTATTTCTATATTTTAAATAATATCATTCTGGAATTCAAGCTGAATTTTAAAAAAGGAGTAAAAAAGAGCTAATCTCTCTTTAGGAGCACAGGTTTTTTTTTTTTTAAATTCCTTTTTCTGCCAATAACTGTATTTAATGTTTGCTCTAGGCCCAAGGGCCAAATATTTCTCAATGTCTCCAGTCCTCTTAAAACAAGAGTTCTCTGTTCCTTCTTGCAGAGTATATTCACCGGTGACAGAGAAGACAGTTTTCCTTGGCAGGAACACACAGGCCCTATTCAGGGAGGCCGCACAGCCAGACAGACTTCCTGTCATCACCGCGTGCATATGTGTGTGTAGCTAGACTGCGGGAGGGGGAGGGCTGGGGTTCAGGGGAGCTGTCCTATTTGGAACAGAGAAGACGTCCAAGATCCAGCATTCACAGGAAATGCTGCACTTTTGGAGGCTATAAGCAGTATCACTATATATTGTATATTTTTGTATTTCGTAAGGGCAGGTGGGACCCTGTACCTCCCTCCTGTTCGAGTGACAGCTTTGCTACAGAAAAGATTTCAGCCTACGGCACAGAACAGTCTTTGGGGCAGTCCCATGCTCCAGGGTTAGCTGGGACTTTGAGGGCTGGGATGTGTAAGGCAGGGTGTCTCCAGAGAGCAGCACATATTCCTTCTCGCCCTGGACACGTACTGCTCCGGAGCCAGGGTATGCTCTGCCACGCTATTGAATCTGGGTTGGCCGCGACTGCTTTGGCCAGTAGACTATGCGGAAGCAGTGCCGGGCCAGTTGTGGGCCTATTTTTTAAGACTGGCAGATTCTACTTCTTCTCTGTTGGAATTCTCAGCTGCTAAGTACGAGCCCGGGCTACATTGCCATGGGAGGACCACGAGGTGCCCGACACGAGGGAGAAGGCGCCGTCTGTACATCCAGCCCCGTCAAGCCTCCCTGTGAATCCAGAACCTGCTACCCGACTGCAACCGCAGAGGCCCCCAAGCAAGAACCACCCGGCAGAGCCCAGCCAGTCCTCAGAACGGGGTGGATGGTCATACATGGGTGGATGGTCATACATGGCTATGTTTAAGGCACTCAGCTCTGGGGTGATTTGTTTCCCAGTAATAGATGCCCATATCATCAATTTGGCTTACCTCCAACAACCAGAACCCAAACGTGGTACGCTTTGTAGAACAGCACCAGGCTCAGCACGCGGGTCCCCAGCATGCCCATCCTCCAGAGCTGCTGGCACAAGAGCGCAGCCCACGGCGTGGCCAGGGGGCCCGGCTTCATGAAGTCCATGAAACGAGCATAGGACACCAGGGCCCAGGACAGAGAGGACCAGGAGAACAGGGCGCTCACCCCTGCAAGGGAAGCGGAAAGACACGGTATGCGCTAAAGGTTCCAAAGCAACGGCACCACGTGAAGAGTCATTCATGGCACTTATTTAGTGGGACACGTAAACTCTTATTAAAACCTGGCTCCATGGAGGGTGCCACTAACCAAGCACCCTGACTGGTGGTAACACGAGGGCTCTGTGTATGAGTGCACATGTCCGCATGTGGGAAGGAGGACGATACGTGGGGAATTTCACTGTATGATGCACCCAGATGACGCTCTTGCCCAGCAAACGGCCTGGGCTCTTCCTTTCTGTGCCCTTTAAGAAAAGTGTCCCAGCGCCTGGTCCTCTAAGCCCTCTGCTCCAAGCTCTGTTTATAACCAAGCACATCCTACAGGACTCTGAACACAGTCCCATCCGAAATATATTAAATACTTTGCTGTTCGATCCTTATGAAGAAGGTTTAATAAAAGAACTAAAACCACAACAGCAGACGGTTGATAAAGGTGGGTGGGAGGACAGTCCAGTCCCATATTTTAAGCATTTGACTGATGTGTATACAACTGGGGACAGCCAGCAAAGAGAGCAGAGGCAGGAAAGGAGGGAAGGGAGCGGAAGGGACAGGAGGGGAGCAAGAAGCAATGCAGAGAAAGAGAGAGAACGAGAATGTGGACGCCCGGGAGAGTGGGAGCCGGAAACACACATGTGCAGGGCCCGAGTTGCTCTGTTTCCACGCAGCTGTCGGGGTGGAAGCCTCTGGCCGTGCTAAGAGCCATTCCAGGGACCGAAGATACAGGAAGAACAGATGCATTGATTTTACGGAGAAGCTGTCTTCCCGAGGGATTTTCAGGGTAATTGTGATCATGCAGAGTTTCTGTCTTACAGACTGACTTCAGAACCTCAGACAGTCTGTGCTCTGTGGCGACTCACCGGGCACGATGTCCGTGAAGTCTGAGGCCAGAAAGACGTACGTCTGCAGCAGCAGGTGGGGCCCGGTCTGCAGCAGGGCCTCCAGGAGGCGGAGGGCCGACAGGTCGGCCTCCTGCAGCCACAGCTGGCCCAGGTGCCCAGCCTCCTGTTCCTTCAACATCGCAGTCCGAGCAGCGTCCCAGTGGCTAACGAGCAAAGGGCACCGTGACATGGAGCAAGACTGCGACAGCCTTCTGTTAGAGATATGCAGCATTCTAAAGACCCCATGCCCCTACTAGAGTCACCCGGAGTCACCAGTTAGGCATTGCATGTGGTTGAGAAATCACTCTATGGGATCCATTCTGATGCGAGTCAGGATTGTGCAAAACAGTTGTGTTGGCTCCCCCTGCAGGCGCTATTGCCAAACTGCAATGTGCAAAACTGGATTTGCTTAAAAACATGACCCTACCCAGTGGGTTTCTTTTGGTGTGTGTCTGAGTGAGAACACAACGTGCTAGTTTCAGAATGAGGAACAGATCCACTACTTTCTATTTTAAATTTCAAAGCTTTCCTCTAAGTAAGTAGATTTCTGACTTTTTGGCTTATTTTTAATCTTAGAAACACTGCGAACCATGTGGCTTCTCATGCCTGCACGAGCTGTTACAAAGCTTAAAGCCAAAGTTGCGGCCACCCCTAATAACTGTGCATCTGGCTTCATCCCGGTTTCTAACATCTCGTCCCTTTCCCTGGCTTTTCTCACTTTTCCTCTTTCTTTTTTTTTTGTCTTTTAAAATTATGTGTATTTTTTTTTAGTCACCTTTTTATTGAAAATAAGAATAGATACATGACTAGTTTTTCCTAATTTCTGATTTTCATGTCTCTCTTCACTTATCCCTATTAGCACTTTAACATATATCAGATTATTCCAATTAGTTTTTAAATATACGCCGAGAAATCACAGCATCACTGAAGAAGTTTCTCGAGTGCACGGGGAAGACAACATGTCAGACACCTGGGGAAGGCAGGGGATTAGATGGGGCTGGGGCGTTCCCACAGAGTCTCAGAAGGCAGATTTAACTGATGATTATTCAGGAAGCTCCTCCAACTTACTGGCTTACCTCTCTTTTTGAGCTCCCGAACGTTTGCTTACAGTAGCCGACTCACTTTTTCAATGGGCCATGTGTCCTCGGGGTCTCCTACTTTCTGACTGTGACAGTCAAAGCCGCGTACAGACCCACAGCCCTTACCCACAGGACTTACTCCAGGGCAGGGTGACCAGGGTAGGGGATGGAAATGGGAGCTGGCACTCAGCACTCAGGGGGACTTCTAATCCTACAAGTCCGATGAAAAGACCATTCTCTGCTTTCTCCCTGGTAGCCAGGTCCAGCCTTTTCAGAGGAACAGCACTGCTTGGACACAAAGTCCCAGCTTTCGGCAAAGTTGCTGTGGCTGCAAATGTGACTTTGGTGCCTTTAGAGATTTAGGGTCCAACTCTGGGGGCCCAGTGAACCTGGAAGTGGTCACTTGAGGTCTTTTTTGGAAGAGATTCTACTCGAGATTCTGCGAGTCTACGGTGGGTGGGACAGCATCTTTCCCTGCTAACGCTCATTCTCTTCATGGGGCTCGTGCCTCAGGCTCATTTCAGCGCCTCCAGAGAAAGCCTTGGGAATGTCGTGAAGGCATAAACCCCAGAACACGAAACAGCACCTGGCAATGACTCCTCGAACAGCCTTGCAACCCTCGGGGTCTACGATTTAATAACCACTGGAGCTGCAGGGCTTCGCTGATCTGATCCCCAAATTTTTCTCCATTTAAAAAAATTCCTATCAACCCTACGGGGTTATGCGGTAGCTGAGAGCTGAAATGTGCCCTTCATATAAACTCACTGCCGCAACTCTTCTGAGCTTCCTGTGTCCAGATACTCCCAGTGGAATGGGCCCTACCTGCAGAGGCGGCCTGCGGACCACAGGTCAGCCCAGGCCCCAGACCCATTCCTGAATGCTTCTTTACCGAAAAAAAAAAAAAACTGTTCCTGGCTTCCAAATGACTTCTTCTTGCAACAAAAGCCTGAAACAAATGTCACCTGGCTGGCTTCACTGTCTAGTCTGTGGTTAATTAAATCTGGCCGTCTTCCTAGACTAAGGGAGCAGGTGTATAACTGGAACTGCCTCGAACAAGTGGCTCTAGAGGGCTCCAAAGGCTCCACCAACGAATGCAAACAGCAAAACAGAATTTGGAGACAAGAAAAAGCTTCTGTAAGGTCACGGCTGCATCCAGAAAGAGCCCCCTGGTTAACAGATTCTCTAGGAAGCGCAGCTGGATGAGGGGGTGCCAGATCAGAGGGGGCTTTGAGAACCTTCTCCCAGTCCCGAACTTTCAGGACCTTGAGGACAGAAGGCCCAGGGGCAGAACCTCCTGCTGCACTCGCTCATGCTCCCCAGGAGAAAGGAGGCCGCCGTCCTTACCGCTTCCAGACGCCAAGGTGCAGGAGGTGCAGCGTCAGCAGCGAGCAGCGCCCTCGATGCCCGTCTGCGCGGAACCACAGGTAGCTCAGGCCCTGCACCAGGAAGCCGGGCAGGAAGATGGAAAGTGCCAGCCACCCCCACAGGCGCCGACCCGTGGTGAAGTAGTAGACCACCGTGTAGAGGCCTGGGGAGAGAGTGGTGAGCGGGTTGTTGGAAGGATGGCGTGAGACTGGGTAACTGCTCTGTAAATATTTTTAAATTTTCTGTATGTCTGATGTTTTGACATCTTAAAAACCTTCGTGGCTGGGGAGACACTGCCCCTCCCAGGTCCAGCCAATTCTTTAAGGTAGCAAAGGGCCCAGACAGGAGAGGCCTTTGGTGTGCAAACTAACCCATCCCGAGCCACACCTCCTGCATCTGGCCGTACCCCCAGGAGGCTCTGCCTTGCACATCCCACCGCGAGGTGTCCCAAAGTCTGCTGGAATCATTCAAACTAGCCAGTTCTCAACTGTTCACCCCGTCCTGCCTCTCCGAGGAAACCCCAGCAATGGCTCTCGCCTTAACCTTCCTGTCCTCTGCCTCCTGACTTCCCTCGTGTCTTTCCTGCGTGGCCCTGCGTGGCGTGCCCTGTCTCCTGTCCCGGGACCTGTGTGGCTGATAAACTCTGCTTTCCTGAGCCTCTCCTGTGTTTCCTTTTGTGACCGCATCTGACTGACCAAATCATTAAAACAAAATGAAAATGAGAGTCACCAACCAACACAGGGTCCCCACTGCCAGCCAGACTCTTGGCTCTACGCAGCCCAGGGCCCGCAGAGCCGCAGGCAGTGGAGACAGGCGCGAGTTGAAACATAGTGCCCGGGCTTTCCAGGGCGCTCAGAACAGACACCACGGTCTGTGGAAAGGAGCTGCTGGATTACACATGACGACACGGGCGAAGTACCCGGCACCCAGTACGAGCTCAAGAAATGAGAAACCTCCTGCGCCGCCCTGAGGCGCACCT